>JAJDFE020000518.1:0-27242 GCA_021527465.2 Geoglossum glabrum | reverse complement strand
CTGAATCACCAAATACTGTACCTGTACCTTGATTGGAAGGTTGTACGCTTGAGCCTCCACCACCAATACTGCCGATTGCGATACCAAGACCGGCAACGATAGCAGCCATAGCAGCCATACGTGGGATTGCGGTATAAGGATCACCAGAACCCTGAGTTAGAACAGCACCAATACCCTTGACAACGTTGACAGCTTTAGTCCACAGGATTTCAACAATACCTGCACTCTTAGTTGCAGCTTCGGATGTTGCAGCACCAGTGACTTTAGCAGTAGTTACAGAAGCTTCAGCAGCAATACGAGTAGCAGCACTCTTCAGAGCCATTGCCATTTCAAATGCACGGAATACTTTTTCAGCAGTGTTAAGAGCCTTATAGCCCTTAGAACCTTCCTTAAAGAATCCCTTCATTGCACCAGTGATATCGCCATAAGACTTTAACTGAGACTGAGCTTGCATCTTATTGATTTTAGCTAGTTGCTCTCCGTCCCCGCCAGCGTCTTTACGCATCTTATCAAATACTTCTTGTCTACTGATTAATTTATCAATACCAAGAACCATACTGTTAAGACCACTGATAGCATTACCGAAAGATGTACTTCCTAAGGAGGCTAGTGCACCAGCAGCATCAGATGCAGCAGAATCAATCTCTTTAGCATAATCGGCCATTATTTTCAGATTAGCATTCTCTGCAATTTTGGCAACATTCTCTTGGAATAGTTGGGTATATCTATCAATATCAGCTTTAGCTTGCTCAGGATCGTACTTGCCTTCTCTTACTTTCTCTTCGATGTTAAACTTCTTTTCGTCTAACTTCTTTTGAGCAATAAGAATATCTAGTTGTTTTTCACCTTCTGCAGTAATTAGTTTCTGACGATCTAGAGAAGTATCAGACAGACTAATACGCAAGCCTGCGTTTTCAGCCCCTAGCTTTACAATATCTTGCATCCAATCACGGATACCTTTTTCTGTAGTAGCTTTAGACCTTTCAAAAGCCTCTAATTGAGCAGCAAGCTTTTTAGCAGCAGGAGTTGTAGCCTCCAGTGCCTTACGCATTTCATCAATCTTTTCAGGATCAAAGCCACTCTTTACAGCTTCATCAATCAACTCCAATTGCTTGTAATAGTCAGCACCAAGGTCTTCAGACTTACCAAGAAGTTTATTATACAAATCCTGATACTGATTCATTTCCTTTTGACGGGCAATGTACACAGGTTGTTTTTTGATAAGATCATTCAAAGACTTCTGATACTGATCTTCATCACCGGTCTTAGCGCGTCTACGCTCGATTGCATCTAGCTCATTGTTGAAAGTGGCTAGAAGACCTAGAGACTTGTTGCGAAGGTCAATTTCAGTTTCAAGGTCTTTTTGAGGTTGCTTATCTTGTTTAGGCTTCTTCTCGCCCATGATAATACGAGTCCAACCCGCAAGAGCTTCAGCAGCTTTGGCTTCATCAATAATTCCTGCAGTAACATCAGCCTGAAGTTGTTTCTTCTTTTGCCCTAGACGCTCTTCTTTTGAGTATTGACGTTCAAGGGCTTTATCGTTCTCTTTTCTCCAAGCAGCGTACTGAGAGTTTTGTTCTTTGCTGTCAACGAAGCTCTTTTGTTCTTCTTTCCTTCTATCTAGAATAGAATCAATAAACTTCTCTTGTGCAGCACGAGCAGATGCAGCGTCAACCTTCATCTGTTCACCAATAGTTTTGGCACCAGAGAAGTCTCCACGCATTACAGCAGCAATCTGAGCAGCAATACCACCAATCTCTGTACCTACACCTTTGATTGTGAACCACACTTCAGAAACGATCACGGAGATAGTTTCCCAAATGGTCTTCATTGCACTGATATTAGCGTTTGCTGTAGTCAGGTCATAAATTTCTTGTTTGACTTTACCGATAGCAGACCTGATATCATCCCAAAGCTTTTCGATAGGAGATAAGTTTCCTTTAATCTCGTCTGCCATTGCTGTGTTAGCAGCAGTAAGAGCGCGAGTAGCAATCTCTGCAGCCTTAGCCTTATCGCCTTGCTGTTCTGTAGAGGCAACTAGCTCAAGAGTAGCCTTATCTACAAGACCTGTTTTTTCAGCAAGTTCAGTTAGGGCCTTTGTAGGCTCATCTTGCATCTTGGCATACTGCTTTGCAGTTTCTTCAAGAGCAACACCAGCATACTTTTCAAGATCAAGGGCAGACTTAATAATTAAATCAAGACCTTCCTTACCGACTTTACCAGCCTTGGCAAATTCTGTAATACCATCCATTGCCTTGAGAGTACCTACACCGATAGCCTTCATGCCTTCAGCATAAGCTACAGCTTGTTCCTTAGACATAGCCATAGCACCACCAGAGGTAGCTAGAGCAACAGACAGCTCACCTTCGATTTGAACAATCTTTTTATACTCAAGAGCCATTGCAGCAAGAGCAGCAACCACAGCTACAATACCAACAGTAGCAACAGTTGTAAGGGCCTTGCCCATTCTATCAATAGAAGCAATGTACTTGAAATTATCTGAACCGCCAGATGCAATTGCTTGCTTAAGCTTCTCTACCGCAAAGGACATGCCTGTAAGATCAGCAATAGTCTTTACTGTACCCCTGCCTAGGTCGGTAAGCATACCTGCAACTAGACCGCCTAGAGCCATCCCTACTTCTTTGATTACTGGAATCATAGAGTAGAAAGAGTCCTTCATTAACTTGCCTAGATTGCCAGCTTCTACACCTGACAGACGAAAGATATCAGCTAACTGACCGCCCTGTTGGAGTAGCACAGTTAGAGGAGCCTGACCAGAGTATAGAGATACTGCAATATCAGTTAATTGTGGACTGATGGCACGAGTTAGGTTATTAGCTGCACGCTTTTCTTCTGCAGATTGAACTTGAGCTAGTTGTGCTTTATACGTTGCAAGCTTCTTTGTAACTACATCTTGAGCTAACCCAGACTTCAATAGAGCTTGTTCGTATTTTACAATCTTGTCTGAGCCAGCTTTATCAAAGGCTGCATTGGAAGTACCTAACGCAGCAGCCATCTTCTGGTCTTCTAGGGTAAAGTACTTAGTAGCTGCAGCAGCGTCTAGTCTACCCTTCTCAACTACAGTCAAAGCAGCATTTGCTTTATTCAATGCAGTAGCTTCGTCTACAAACTGTTGCTTGTAGGCGTCTTGAGCTTTGGAGATTTCTTGATATGACTTGCCCTGAGCCTTGAGTCCAGCATTCAGACGATCTAGGTCATTGCTTAATTCTTTGGCTTGCTTTGAAGTAAGATTAAAACCACTATTCAAATAGCCTTGTGCCTCTGAAGCTTCCTTCAGGGAGCGTTGCATTCTCTTTAGTCCAGTGTCTGACTTGTCGAAAGGGTCGGCAGTGAACTTCTTTTGAAGCTCTAGAACCCTCTTTAGTTCGTCAGATAGTTGACCTGTAGCCTTAGCTGTAGCTAGAATACTGGCCTGCCCTTTAGAGTAACCAGCAGCCAGGAAATCATAGATATCCTTCTGACGTTGAAGAATGCCTACATTCTCTTTAGCTGCGTTTGTATTATCTTCTGTAGCCTTGGTAGACTTCTTGATAGACTTTTCACGAGAAGCATCGGCCTTATCTGCAGCGATTGCAGACTTTAACTCTTGATCAGCAGCCTTAGCATTCTCCTTACGGGCTGCAGCTTGATCCTTAGCAGCACGAGCAAGTAGAGCTTCAGTTTGGGCTTGCAACTTTGCAGAAGACTGCATAGACTTATCAAACTTAGCAAAGTCTTTTGTAAGCTCTGCTACAGCCTTTTGAGCCCGTTCTAACTCTGTTGTGTCTGCTTTAAAGACTAGTGTTGATAGGTCCATGATTTACCTTCTGTTTCTTTTTATTGAAAATTGTTATTGACAAGCTTAAAATCCTGGGTTAAAGTAAATTCTCAATTTAACCAAAGGAGTTTTATGAAGTTCGCTAAGACAGTTATTGTTTCTCTTGCTGTACTGTTCAGTGCAGTAGCTCAGGCTCAGTCATGGGAAGAAATCTGCCATGATCAGGTAGAGAGTGCAGTAAAGCATAAGTATTATTTTAAGAAGTATCCCGATGCCCTGAGTTCTTCTCTTAAGCGTCTGGAGGATTCTGGCCTGGACAAGAAGCTTCAAGCAAAGATTCGTGCAGACTTGTTCTTTATTGAAAACCGAAAGGACATTTCTGATGAAACGTTTCGGAGGCTTGTATTTGTTCGTTGTATCCGTCAAGCTCAGGAATAACTCTTGTATAGGCTCTATAAGAACACATACAAGAATGCCCCCGCATGGGGGCTATCCTACTTCTTCTTAGACTTTGCTTTAGCTCTTTGATCCCTAGCTTCTTGTTGCTGTGCTTGATATTCCATCGCTACACGATCAAACATCTCTACAACTTCAACCTCATAAGGCTCTGGATAGATTCCATAGAGACTAAAGAATGATTCCATTTCAGAGTAAGGTATCTCGGAGACACCAAATCCTGCTGGACGTTTTCTATTTAATCTTAGGAACCAGTTCCAGTATTCAGCCATGCAAGAAGGTAATTCTATAAGATTCTCTAGCTCTGGGGGTTTGACCTTATATTTTTTATAATAGGATTCTAGATGCTCTCTTGCAGTCTTACCGTCTGATTGCTTCTCAGATAGAGTAAATTCTTGTTTAGCAAACTCTAAGGCTTGCTCAATATCACTTTGGTCGAAAGTTTAGTAGGTCTTCCGCAGCCTCCATGACTTGCTCACGAATCCATGGGTGTTCCTTTAGGACTTCCTCTGCGTTTTCCTTAGTAAAGGCTAGTGGACCATCATCTTCGGTTAGTGCAATATTGCGCCAAGAAATAATACGGACAATAGCGCCTTCAACAGCCATTTCTTCTAGCTCTTCAATGCTTAGGTCTGAATCCTTGTTCTTGCCACGAGCGACCTTTTCACGCTTTTGCATTTCTGTAATACGCTTACGGGCGAAGGCTTGTACAACCTTTGACTTGTCACCACGGACCTTAATGAAACCACCTAGACCATCGCCAGTTGCAGGGTCGGTAAGTTCGAATTCGTAGCCTGATTCAGCTTCTTGGGATAGGTTATTCTTTGATAGAATTAGCATGTTATTTCCTTTCTGATAATAAAAACAAAAAGGCCCTGCAACTTAATGAAGGGCCTCAAAGACGAGATTAATTATCTCTGTCTAAGTTCTTATTATAACATGCGTTAGTGAATATTGCAAGTTAATTTGCAACCAATGTCCAGCCCTTAACTTGTTTGAAGGCATTTTTACCAAACAAGGATTTTGAATTTTGCCCAGAAAAATCTTTAAACTGCACACGAGTTCCTTTAAAAGTTCTACCATCCATATGTCGAAATTCGTAGACCCTATAGTCTTTTCCTGAACTGATTAGAGCTTCTTCATAGTTTTCTAGAAGGCACCAGCCTTTAGTAGTAAGATTCAAACGTTCTGTGAACAAGTCGCGGGGATTGAACCCATATTCAGATTCAAAATCGAACCTATCTCCAATAAAAATTTCTTGCGTAACAAGATTTTTAAACCTATAGATAGTTAAGTCAGCCCTACCGTTGTTTCTCCCTGTACCCTGATTTAACAACACATCGGGGCCATATTTGTCATATATTGACTTCAAAGCCCAACCTTTACTACTCTTTAGAGTACCAAGCAGTAGAGACGAGACATTAATTTTTTCATCAAATTCGAGCATATCGTACCTCGTCTTTTCAAAAACTTCTCCTGTCTTGATGAAAACAAATTGGTAAGTATCTTTATCGCCCGTGACACTGTACTTGCCAGTAAAATTCGACGTAACTGCTTCAATTTGAAAGTCTGTAAGTAATTCTTCGACAATCCAGTTGCGACTACTCAACTCCCCGCAAAACAATGCTTTAGTGTGGACTTCTGGATGTGAATTGTTGAAAAACATTTTAGTAGTTTTTAAAATTTCTCCTGTTTTAGTATTACGGAAAGTCCAAACACTCCTGTCATATCTCCCATGATTTACTCCACCAACTCCCTCCCCTCCTCCAGTCATGTTTACTAGCGGCCCTGTTCGTTCATCAACCCTACCGTACAAAGAGATTAACTCTTGCTCAAGCTCAAAAGCATACCATTCTTGAAGGTTATCTAGGATAATCTCAACAATGTAGCCGTGTTTGTTGACTGTCCTATTCCAAAGTTCATTTCTTCCCACTCTGGACCATGCTCTATCTCCACTACCCTTGCCAACATAGAAAATTTCTCCTGTTGTCTTTTTCCTGTGTGCATATACGTAGTACTCCACCAGTCTTACCCCTTTCAAATTTTACAAATAATAAAACCCCAAAGGATTTCTCCAATGGGGTTATTATAGCACACTAAATTGTATCAGACAAGAGTGGTATCCTGTACCATGATTGTAGAAGCCACCAATCCACCCGCAGTAACATCATTCTGAAGTGCTTGGAAGTCCATAGAACGAACCAGCCCAAGTTCTGCATCTGTCGCGGATCCAGAATTAATCTTGACCTTGCCCATTGTTACAGTAATTGCATCGGCATTCTTTTCTTCACCTGAGGTTAGAGCGAAGATTAGAGAAATCTTAGCTTCATCATCAAAGTAATCACGGAACACAGCATCTTGGAAGTAAACGCTTAGGCTACCAGAGGCAGTAATACGACCTACGAAGATATCAGCAGCGAAGTTAGAACCAACTACAGTTGCCATTTCTTGGTTACGAGCTACGGACAGGTCCACAGAAGTAATCAGAGCCACTGGCTGACCATTAACAATCACAGCACCTGATACAGAAGCAAAGATACCTTTGGTATTTGTAGCAGTTGGAGTGGTGAAGTATTGGCTTGTACCAGTTTGTTCTAGGTTCTTGCCCATGAAGCCAAAGCTTGCAGTGACTAGACCTGTAGAAGGCATTTGGAGGTCCATAGAGGCTGGTTTTAGACCAGTAAACACTTCAGACTGGGCAATGTCAGCATAGAACTGTTCAACGGTAAAACTAGGGTCTGTGTGACCTGTAGAAGGTACATAGGTTTGCTTGCCGATTACTGAAGCACTTGCGGAAGCGATTGGACCTTCAGCTACTAGAGGAGTATCTGAGAGGACAATAACAGTTGCTACAAGAGCAGTTAGACCCACGATTAGAAGGTTGTTACCTACGTTAGCAGGAGCAAAACCAGCACCAGTTAGGCGGATTAGGTTACCTGTGTAGAAACCATCTGTGAGCCATGAACCAGCAGCACGAGTAACAGTATAAAACACACCTGAAGCTGCGATAGTGATTGACATGCCAGTAGCAGTACCGCCAGCAGTGAAGTCACGAGCCAGGATGGATTCCATGAAGGCTGCATAAGTACCGGGAGAGAGTTCAGCTTCTAGAGAACCTTCTACGCTACGAACACCGTGACGGGAATCAATAGTCTGGAATGAAGGGTTAATTTCATTGGATTCATACTGTTCTTTAACTAGGTTAAAGTCAGCAGTAACTCTACGTAGGAGTTGACCACCGGAAGCACCAGCAGGTACGCCCCATGTGGTTTCTTTCTTAAAAGCAACAAGTTTGCTTACACCTTTGGCAATGGCCATGATTATTTCCTTATTTTAATTTGCAAATTAAATATCAGCCTTAAGGGCCAATTTCTTTTCCCGAGCAACTTTTCTTTTTTCAATCATCATCGCTCTGAAATCTTCGTCTTGCCATTTGGCTTTCATTATTTCAGCGTTAGCTTCGGAACGTTTACCTTGTGCAACTTTTTGGGTTTCAGATAATTTCTTCTTATAATCTGGGTCATCCCACCTTGCTTTAGATTGCTCTCCTAGAATTTTTCTAGTGGAATCTTCAACAACCTTTCCAGAAACTCCTTCACCACCTTTAGTCAGGTTAGTTAAAGAATATCCGAAGTATTCGAACTCAAGAATCGTATCTTTTTCAAGTTGAAATGCTTCGGATTCTTCTAGATTTTCGAATACAATTTCAACATAAAATCCATGCTTAGCAACAACGTTCTTCCAGTAAGAATTTCTCCGATAAGATACGTAAGCCCTATCTCTGGTGCCTTTTCCTACATAGAAAGGTTTACCATCAGACTTCTTTCTATGGACATAAACATAAAATTTATTATCCATATTAATTCTTGTACACTTCTACAGTCAGAGAGATTAGTACAGGAACAATAATCCTATCTGCAGCTACTGCTGCACTACTCACATGAGGAGTACGCAGGACATGCATCCGTACATCACCTTCTGTAAGTGTTAAACCTTTATGAAACCAGTCACGTAAAACTTCTGCTCTTGCTTTTGCTGCAGTAGTACCTACGCCTAATTTATCTACTACAAAGATTTGAACTTCTACGTTTTCTCTATAAAACCAAGGCCCGAAAGTTGGATCAGTTGGAGGTCCAACCATGAATTGAAGTCTTTGATACATCCCGGCAGGAGTAACAAAATCAATTCCTTCGTAAGCTGTTGATAATTTAGGAGTAAGAGTATTCAGATGAGTTCTTACAGCCTTTTCAGTTTCTACAATAGCCATAATCACCCTTCATTATATAATCTCTTTAAATCTACCTGATAAGATGCTAAGATACTTTCCAGAGTAGGTGCCATGATCCCTAAGTTATTAGTCTGATCACTATAATTATTTTCTAGTGCTTGAATATAGTAACCCTTGTTCCCGATATAAACCGGCTGACCTAGTTTGTAACTAGCAAGATCAGCTTTAATAAGGGAGAGTGCTGTACTTCCAGAATTAACAGAGTAAATCTCTTGAATACTAAACTTACCAGTACTATTTACTTGCCAAGAGCCTCTAGCAAAACCCTCTTGAGGTTCTAGTCCGAAGCGTATCTGACGACTCTGGTAGAGTTTGAAGTATCTCTCTGAATCTCCTAGAGGAGTATTAGCAATAGCATGCTGAGAGATAATGTAAGAGAAACCTCTTACCATGTGTTCTAGTTTTCTAGTTACTTCTTCAAAGTACTTCTGTAAATCAGATAAAGTGTTTGAAGCGTCTAGAGAGAGCATCTTAACCCTTTACACCAATCAACTTATACAGAACTGTAATCCCGTGAGCTACATGAGGCTGGAATGAGTTAATTCTATATACATCACCTAGGTATTCAATCGTATCTGAAGGCTTTACATCAAAGGTTAAATCCTCTGCAGCCAAATAGAACATCACAACTTGTTTACCTACGAGAGTAGGAAAGTTATATTGATTAGTCTGAATAGGTCTAGGATAAATCCTTAGGATGAAATCTGTAGGAGTCTGTGTTACAGTACCTTCGTTTTCATTTACCACAACTACTGTTGTTGTATACTTTAGATTAGCACCATGCCTTTGTAAGGCCCTTTTAACTACGCCAGGAGCCCAATTCATCAGAGCCTCCAAGTATATGTAAATGGTCCAGTAGGAAGTGGATAACGATCTTTGTTAGGGCTCTGTACAATATTATTATCAATATCGCAATCGTTCTCTAGCATTTCTGTTCTAGAGATACCACCGAACCAACCCTTTAAGTTACCAATCAGAGGATTCAGATTAGGGTCTTTGATAAAGAGTTCTAACGCTAGTCTATATTGCTCTGCAGCAGACTTACCACGGATAGAGAAAATGTCGACAGTCTCGTCACCGCGCTGGGCTAGATTCAAAAGAATAATTCTTGCAGCATCTAGGGATGCTCTTGGAACACTTCCCGTACACTTGTCAAGAAGATATTGAATCTCTTCATCTGAAAGGATATAGAGTCCCGGACCTGCGTTATCAGCAACATTCAAACGAACTTGCTGTACTGGGGTTAATGCCATGTCAGGCTCCTTTATTGTTATAGTTTCTATTGAAACTCTCTGATTCAGAAAGCTTTAATAGAAAGGAACCCCGAAGGGTCCTACTTAAGTTCCATGGCGTTCGGTGTAACCAGCGCCTTGTGAATTTAAACTTGCAATCTTATTTTGTCTAAAAACAGACACAACATTGAAAACTTCTTCTTTTCCAAAATTTGAAAAAGAAAAGAACTTCGACTTTCTTATCTCGTTCTCATACCAATAGTACTGCAGACCTGTCTCACACAGGATAGCACCTGGAATTCCTGTAGTATTGTTTTTATACTTCTTTTTGTTCTTGTTGTTTTCTGCAGCAGTAACTAGTCTTAAATTTTCAATAAGATTGTTCCGGGGATTTCCATCAATGTGATCAACAAACAAGCCCCTAGGAATTTCACCTTTCTCCAACTCCCAGACAATTCGATGTACTTGGAGAGTCTTATTCATGAACTTAACTTGCCAACCTAAGAGTTTATCATCTCTTATTTTTATAAAACCACAATTACCTAACGTTCCGGTATTTCTTTTACCTGTCCATGTTGGTTTAATTCTAATCAAGCCGCTAGGGGAGTTAGTATCCACTGCAAAATATTCTGCCAAATTTAGTTTGTTTTTGCCTTCTACAACAAAATAATTAACTAAATTTGAAATTGACTTTATTAAGGTGGCTTCAATTTCAAGTGCATCTTTTTCTAAAAGGTTTTCAGTGTGCAGCTCAACTGTATAGCCATTCTTTGCGATAGCTTGCCAGAGAGAACTTCTACAATGCTTTGAATAAGCTCTCTGTTTTCTGCCTTTTCCCACATAAAATATTTCACCATCTAAGGTTTTATGTAAGTAGACATAATAGTCATTTTTCATTTTATTCTCCCGAATACTCCACAAAAACAACAATAGGCAGAACTGGTGGATAGTCAGTCTTTTCCCCCGCTAAAGGTAGCCATTGCTTAAAATTGAATTTTATCACAGAACCCTGGGGCATTCAAGGCTCTGCAATAAAAAGACTTAAAAAGTCTAATCAAGAGTTAATTATCAACTCTTAGTACCACCAGACACGAAGCCAGGACGGCGCATGAGGTTAATCATGTTCATTTCAGCTTCTACAGTGATTTGAGTACCACGTGGGTCTTCATATGTCCATAGATAGTTACGCTCTGCAGTGGTGTTGATATAACCAAAACGGTTTGGAGGGCCGTAGTAGGTAATGAAAGCACCGTCACCGTCATCAGCGATGAATACGCAGGTATCGGTATCAACTAGAGGAGTACCATCAACGCTTTGAGTAACTTCGATGAACTCGATGTTGCTGAAAGTGAAACGACGATATAGACCCATACCACCAGCACGGTCACGGCTGATTTGCTGTGGAGCAGTAGCAGCGTACAGGTTGTAAGCAGCTTGCACCTTAGGGTGAGCAATCAGGGCAGAGAAGAAACCACCTGAGCAATAAGCGATAACACGTTGGATTTCTTGACCTTCAGTAGCCTGAGCTTGGAAGTTAGAAATAACTGTTTCACACTTAACGATGATATCCGCAGAAGCGTTTGCTAGGTCAAAGTTCACTGATTGGCGGGTTACACCGAAGTCAGTATAGAAGTTACCAGCAATAGTACCGTTAGGTGCCCAGATGTTACCGGCAGCTAGAGTGCGGAAACGAGCAAAGTTTAGGGTACGGTCGTATGACTTACGAATCTTTTCCATCTTCCATAGAAGAGCACGATCCTTAGTATCAAGAGCTACTTCTGTTGAGCCTGGACGGAGTACAGCAGAAACGTCTTGAGGATATAGTGCATCAAGGAAAGGGTGATGGGACATTGGGTAGCTATGTAGCTTACGTAGATCATTACCTGTGGTTTGTGGCTTAGAGCCTTCCACTTGATCCTTAACGATAGCTAGAGTACCATTGCGTTCTTCGAAAGTGACAGTCTTCAGTGATAGGAATTCTTCATTCCACATACCGCTGTCGTTCATTAGTGTCCAGTTGACTGGAAGTAGTAGAAGTTCGTTGGTACGCTCTACAACTTGGAAGTTACTGGTAGGGGAGGTATATAGACCCATTTTATTTTCCTTTTATTCTTATTAGATAGTGTCTAGGGTTTGAATACCTAGGGCGTTTAGTGAAGCGTACACAGCATCCTTTTCGGCTTGTTGGTCGAAAGTAGCGTCTAGAACTAGACCATTCTTACTAACGCCTGAAGGACCACGTACTAGGCAGAGAACTAGAGTGTCGGTAGAACCGGCAATAGTCTTAGCAGCCCATACGATGGCAGCAGCATTTTGTGAACCATCTGATGCAGTTTGTACAGCACGCTTGTACTTACCGCCTACAGTTACCTTACCTAGAACTGTACCAATTGCCAGAGTACCAGCAGTATCGTTTACAGTGACTAGTTCACGGCAATAGGCATAATCTGAACCATATTCATGCTTGAATACATTAGATTGAGTGTGGATTGAAGTTGCAATTACAGCCATTTAAATCTCCTGATTACTTCTTTTGTGGGTACTTGCTTTTGATAACTTCAGCAAGCTTGGATTCGTTCTTCTTCTCTTCAGCACCACCAGAGGCACCAACTTCTTGAAAGAGTTCGGGGTTTTCTTGAATAGTATTTAGTTGCTTGAGTACATCTACCAGTGCAACAAAATCAGCTTCATCTTGCAGAGCAAGGGCAGACTTCAGTACAACAGCTAGTTGCTTCTCGTCCTTAATAACAGCCCTTAGGGTGTCAGTCTTGGACTTAATAACAGCTTGCTTTTCAGCTTCTTCATACTTAGCAATTTGTTCCATTGCCTTCTGCAGAGCTACCTTACCGTCTTCAAGAGCCTTCTCTACTTCTACAAGCTTTGCTTGTTCAGTTTCTTGGGTCATTTGCTTTTCCTTTTTCTTATTTACTTTCGAGGCAGGTGCCTCAACTTGTTTCTCAACGGTCTTAGTTGAGGCATCAACCTTCGGGGTATTAGACCCTGCAGTTAATTCTTTTAGAGCCTTCTCAACGAGTACTTGATCGTTAAGAACGTCTAGATAATCTGTTTCAGTAAGCTTTGAGAGGGCTTCTGGGAGATTGTCAGCTTCGTGAAGAGACTTAATAATAGTAAAAGCTGAAAGCTTCTCTTCAATATAATTTTCCCACCAGTCTTCATCGTCACCATCGTCGTCTTCAGACTTTACATAACCCATTAGACGAGCTAGAATTTCACCATCGCTACCATAAAGACCGAAGAACTTTTCAAGGAAAGCTGGAAGCTCCATAGTCACTTGAATTTGTTGCATCTTCTTGATGGCTTCAGGAGAATAGTTATTTGCCTTGGCGACGAGTGTAGGAATACCATTTGCAGGACCACCTACTGAAGGACCTACTAACGCTACGGAAGCATCTGATTTAGTAAAGTCAAAACCCTTAAGTTTACGGGTAGCTTTTTGTTTTGTTTTTTCCATTATTCTTCCATTGGGTGTTCATAGGCATCGCATTGAACTGATAATCCGTTAAAAGTACCGTCTTTGATACCTTCCCAAATCCAGTCATGCTCTCTTTGATCTTCTACTTCAATAGTCGCTACCCAACTCCCTTTCTTAACCTTTGTTTCACCAATGGTTGTTTCTCCGGGAAGGATATAGGACTCAATGAATTGGAATCCGTTGGTATTAATCATGTGAAGGAGGTTAGCTTTTCTGCAGTGCTTGTTAAATGAATAACAGCCTTCTGCAACGTCTTCTTCGTCGTACCAGTCTAGATGCTGGTCAGTAGTTAACCCATCATCGTCTTGAGGTTCAAGAACTACGAAGGTAGCTCTACGTTTTTCAACATCTAAGGATTTTGCAACTGATCTTTTAATTGCTTCGGTCATCTTTATCTTTCTAATTATTTAGACAACACATAGAAATAATTATATCATCAAATTATAATAAATACAAGTTAATTCTGTATGTTGTCTAATTTATTTTACTTATGCAGCATTTTCAAGATTACTTGAGGATGAGTCTTTACCAGAAACTGTTTTAGACGTTCCCTCTCCCGCTGTTCCCATACCATCCCCTGCACGAGAAGAACTCATGGAAAGAATATCAGTTTGCGGAGGCATATCTTCTGGGAGAGGATCAATACCAATTTCTTTTCTCACTGCATTCAGTAATGCACGATCAACTTCTACAAGTCCTACAGAGGCTGCACGTTGGATTAGCTTTGAGAATGTTTCAGTGTCAACTGTATCAATACCTTCGACTTCTAAAGTGCCCATACGGTCAGTAGGCCACCTGTTCAGTTCGTAGGTTTGTTTGATTAAATCATTCTGAATAGTCTCAACCATGCCAGCAACTAATCTCTCAGCATACATACCAGAAAGACTGTTCTTGATAGCACCTAGGGCAAAAGAGCCTGTAGCTGATTGACCCATCTGAAGAATATCAGCAAAAAGACTTGTAAAGATAAGGTTCTTGTAGTAAGTCTTAATCTTATCAATATCAAAATTCTTTTTACCGTCTGCAGATAGAAGGTCTAGCTTGAACATTGGAAGCTTAGATTCTGGATCAATTACTTGAGGTAGAATAACTGCAGACTGAGTACTAGTCTGGAGGTTACGCATTACATTTTCGTAATAAACCCGAATAGCTTGAATTTCAGGAGGGGCATCAGCAGCTAGGTATTGAGCAGGAAGCATTAGAACAGGAAGGCCGTTCAAATCCTTGGCAACACCAGTAGCTTCTAGCTCTTCCAGGGCAATAAGGAATCTCCAGGCGAGGTAAGCATCCCGTAGAGGGCTCTTACCAAATGGATCACCTCTATGCTTGCCTGTACGGAAGTGCAGGAACTTGCTACGGGGGATATTTTTCAGATCAGTACCCTTACGATTAGAGTATCTGCCGTAAGGATCATACAATCGGTTAATGTTCTGTTGAACACCATCAATAGTATTCCCATCTTCAGAGAAGAGGAACTTCTGAATGCTCTCTTGAGCACGGATAGGAAGTTTCTTCCATCCAATAATACCATCGTCGTAAAGACTACCATTTTCCTTTAGACGTTTGCGATAAACCTTTTCATGCACAGAAAAACCAAAAGTATTAGCACTAAGAGAATCCCGAATGAACTCAGCCCAAGAATGCTCCATGTCGTGCATCATTGAGTTAATCAGCTTAGCTTGATTCTTTTCTGTTTCGTTGGCATTTTCAGGAGGCTTATAAGTCCAGACAGCCTTAGAGATAATATTCTCAAATAAAGTCAGGGGAGAATTAACTGCTGAATGTACACTCATCTCTTTAAAGGTGAATACACTATTAGGCCAGTTTAATTCTTGCTTCAGTTCGTCATTTGACACACCATTAAAGATTCTCAGACCTAGGTTACCAATCTCTCCTAAGCGAAATCTTTCAGGCTGATCCGTCATGCTTGTAGCAGCTTTGGCGACCTGTGTTTTCTTTCTTGTTGTTGCCATAAGGCTCCTTATTTAATATTGAAAGTAGGTAAGGTGAAGTTACCTGCATTCTTGCTGTAATTCTGGTGAAAAGAAGGGAGCCCTCCAGCAACAGAAACATTAGGTGCAATCATCGTAGGTAATTCAATACCTTTATTTAATTCTAAGAAAGCATCTGAGGTCGCATCAACCATGTCGTCATGGAATTTACCCAGACCGTCAAAAATCTCTAACTGGTCAAAGTAAGCATCATTCCAATCACCCCGTACAACCCGAACAAATCGAGCTTCAGTAACAGAAGCAAAAGGCTGGAAACGTACTAGCTTAGATTTAACAGGCTTTACGAGCTTACAAATAAATCCACGCTCTGCCATCTGTCTTTGTAGGTTTCTGGCATACTGAGCAGCAGCAGCGTTAGGGTCACAAGGAATTGTATAGATTACATCCTTACCAAAATTCTCTGCAAGACTGAATAGCTTAGCCTCTACAGTGTGGCTTCTCTCTTGCATAGTATGCACATGCTCAATGGTATATACATTGTAATCGTCCTTGGACATAAGCACGAAAGCTGTACTATCTGGATCGGGAGTGGCTTCGGATTTAACTGTAAAAGCAAAGTCAGCAGAAAGGACTCGCTTCTTTACTTTGGTTGGAGGATAATCTACAATTTCTACATGGTTTCTATGCCAGTAGCCTGAAGTCTCTGCTCTAGCTGTCCATGAACCTTCAAGCATAATGAGCTTCTGAACTCTATCCAAAGCCATTAGGTTTGAAAGGTAATCACTATCTCTTAGGAAAGGATTATCCCAAATCTTAGCACTGCAGAATCGGAAGGAACGAATACCACTGGCTTTAGTCTTACCGTAAATAGCTTCTGCATCTTCCCGGTTATCGTACCAAATCATTTCATTACCGCGTCTTACGAAGTAACGTTCTAAGTTGGATTTCTCATTGATTGGAGTACCATCTACAGGATTAAGGTAGAAGTCTTGAATCCATTTCCGTAGGAAACTATGATAGCTAGGGTTCGTACACAAGTACATCTGTGGAGTGTAATTCACGTTTGTGTTACGCATACGGGAGAGCAAGAACATAACCTGATGCTCTGTAAAGTCTGTTGCTTCATCAAAAGCTACGAAGGAATACTGACCCCCTTTGTGGTCGAGAGCATTCTTCTCATGTTGCATGTGGCTAAACTTTAATACACTACCGTTTTCAAAGATGACTTCATGCTCTCTGTCCCTGATCTTGATCTTAGGGAAGATTGTAGTATACATTGTAACGGCCTCTTGCCAGATAGAGCCAGGAGCATCTAGCATCTTAGAGGTTCTACGGAAGATTATTCCTGTAGACCTTGGGACCATCATAAATCGAAGAGCAGTGATTAGTAATGTATAAGTATTGTGTGTGACGATGAAATTTGTTGTCACAAATAATTTATCACTACCTGAAATAGAGATACAAGTCGCAAAGTCTTCACCAACTTGCTCAATGCTTACAATTCTATTCCCAACCGATTTTTCCTTGGTTTTATTTTTTTTACGACTTAACTTAAAAAGTTTGGTTTGATTACGCCCACGAATATAAAGCTCGTAAGCGAGTTGTCCTTGTAACTTTTGTCCCTTGTAGGTGTATGACTTAGACTTTTCTGAGACAGTCACCGTGAAACCCAAAGAATGCAGAATATCTTTCATTCCGTTTGCAAGTTCCTGAGACACTGTGCAGAATGATGTATTGCCTTGGCTATCAACATACCCGTCTGTATCCATCAAACCTTGAACTAGACTAAACTTATTCTCAACACTTGCAAAGAAGTATTGCTCAGGAATGAATTTATCATTGGACCGAGTTCCCAATAGTCCCAAGTCTCTCAGAGACTGTTGGATGTTTGCAACACCGTATACTTTTGCACTACGTGTGTCATTTGGAGTCCAATGCGTAACACTGTAGCCCTCTGCCTCAACGTATTGGACTATTTCAGTATCAACAGAAGAAAAACTTACACTCTTAGTTGAAATACTTCCATCTCCAAGTAAAACGCCAAGAGTATATGGCTTAACTGGCAGCACCGAAGTTCCAAATTCTAGAGGTTCGCAGAGAGGTACTACAGGTCGGAAACCTTTTGAAATTCTGTCTTTGAGGTATATGGTACTATCAACTTTAGTATTGCCTCTTCCTCTTGCTTCATGATATTGCCAGAGATGTTCTCCACAAGTATCTACGTATGAACCGTCTTGGAAAGTTACACGATAAATGTCTACCTTACCTTGAGGGAAAACACCAGTAATAACTTCGGTGGTGTTTTTAGGAGTAATAATCAAATCACCAACTTTAACATCTTCAATAGCAACAAACCCAGAAGGGGTTAATACCTTCTCGCCGTGCCGAAGTGCTTTTCCAGAGCCTGCCGCCCCACCGTAGAGCGTGATATCACTAGTTGAGTTTAAAGCTTGCTCTTGGGGGATACTGGCAGGGCCAATGATAATCTGACTATCCATTACTATCCTTTATTCTTGTTCTTCTGGTTTCTGCTCTACAATCCTTAGAGAGAGAATCGGTTGGCTAGGTTGTTGTGGTTGAACTTCTTCAACTTCTGTTTGCTCTTCTGGTAGCTCATCCTTTGCAGATGCAGCATAGAGACTTTCGATAGTCATGTGACTATATTTCATAATCATGTCGATAGCTTTGAGCCTACCAGCTTCACTAGTCTTGGGGTCATCAATAATCTTCTGAAGTTGCTTGATGGCACTATGCTTGATAGGCTTCATCTTCCTTGCAGTGATTAGATTTTCCTTGTCCTTGGCTTCTCTTCGTGTGAGGGTCTTCTCATCACCCTTGAGTGGCCTGCCCCGTCTATTAATATTGGTATCGGGTTTACCGTTGTTGTCTTTAGCTGCGACGAATGGCATAGTATTATTCTCCTGAACGCAAAAAAGCCAGCACAAAGGCTGGCTCTGAAATATGTCTGCTTTTAAAGTTGCTTAGCAGCCCAACTTGTTATTGACGCCTGCAATACCGTGGCGGGTATTGGCTGGAACCATAACGGCACCCTAAGGTAGAGTGAAAGGGATACTTGTAAAGAGGTGCTGATATCCTCTTATAGCGCGCCTACACGCGGGAGGGCCTTGTTTTCCCTTTAGCCCTCAGTTCAGCAATTACGTAGGTAAGTAAATTTTATTTAACCAACAACCTGATCAAATACGCTAGTAATTGTCACGCCTGTGGTTGAATTTGCATCTCTAACTGCGAAGTACCAACCTGCAGGAAGATTTATAGTATACGTCTGTTCTGATGTATTACTTACGCTCACACCAACAACCAGACCACCGCCAAGAATATTACTGTAACGCGCAATTGTGGTGCCAGTGCCAGTAGCTACAGCATTAGTTGCACCAATTAAAATAACAGCTTCATTACTTACGTTGCCCGTAAGAGTAAAAGAACTTTGTGATTTTAGAGTAATCGTTACAACAGCAGGTTTCGCATTATTTGTTGCTTGATAAGCAGTAGCTTTAACAACAGTACGAGAAGTAGGAGCACCAAACGAATTAACACCAGCCACGCCTTGAATACCCTGAATTCCTTGGATACCTTGAGAACCTGTGTTTCCAGTGTCGCCTTTGTCACCCTTAGGACCTTGAGCACCTTGTACACCGGTTGGACCTTGAAGACCTTGAATGCCTTGGGCGCCTGTAGCCCCTGTGTCACCCTTTACCCCTTGTGTACCCTGTGGTCCGGTTGGGCCTGTATTCCCTGTAGGGCCGGTGGCCCCAGTTAGACCCTGGACTCCTTGAGGTCCAACATCTCCTGCGTTCCCTTTATCGCCTTTAATTCCTTGTGGACCCTCAGGACCAACAGCACCAGTACTGCCAGTGTCGCCTTTAGGGCCAGCAACACCCTGACTACCTTGAACTCCTTGGGGGCCTTGCTCACCTTGCAAGCCCTGAGCACCTTGAGGCCCGGTATCTCCAGTATCACCCTTATCACCTGTATCCCCCTTCAGAAGTACAGGCTTGTTAAGGATTTGAGATGGTCCTGAGGTAGAATTCCAGTCTGAATTTACTTGTGGTACTCTTTCAAGATCAACTTTATGCCAACGTCCTACAGTAGGATCACCCACCAGAGGCTGAACAACTTCTAAATCATCTGGTGTTGTTGTACTGGAATTATACCAAACGTAGAAAGCTACAGCTTCATCTAAAGGATAGTTAATACCCATGATAGAAGCCATTGCAGGATTAGCATTTCCTCTGCGAGTCTTTAGTTCTGCTAGATTAGCCAGGGAAAGATTAGTATATGCCATTATCGAATCGCAATCCAAGTAAATTCAAGTTGTCCGGGTGCTGGTGGAGTTGCGTACATAATAGTGATATTCTCTGAATCCCAAGTCACTGAAATTCCACCGATAGTATTAAAATTTCCAGCTACTGCATTGGCATAACGTGGTGTTACAGGTAGGCCGTGAGGAATAATAAAAGTATCATTATTTCCGTCTGCTGTTCTGGTGGCTTCTCCTGTGTCTGATCCTTGCATTGAAGAACCAGAAGGTAAGTAAGGAGTAATCATACTTAATCCTGCACCAATACATTACCACCAGAAGGACTCCAAGCCCAAAGCCCGGAGGCACCAGCATCTACTTGAGCAAAGCACAAGATATCAGGCCATACACCAACAGGAAAACCTACACTAGGCATATTTCCATTTGATGGTGCAGTTGGTGCTGTAGCTTTTACAGCTAGGTAAAATAAGTTAGAACTCTTGTTAATAACCTTCACTGCTGTGCCAGGAGTTATACCTGCTGCAGTATATAAATTGTACCAACTTCTCATTGGTATTGTAACGTCTGCTCTTGTATCAGCCATAACGTATCTCTCTTATCAATTATTGTTAATGCTTCTTATAATGAGTATTAAATTAATAATGCTCATCATGAGATACACTGGTCGGAGTGGTAGGACTTGAACCTACAGGGCCGTTATGACCCCCGCTTCCAAAGCGGGAACGCTACCTGATTACGTGATTACACTCCGAATTTGGTGCCCCAGGAGAGATTCGAACTCTCAAAAGCCTAGTTTCTAAGACTAGTAGGTGTACCGTTTTCCATGAGCCACCGGGGCAAATTTTTATCTACTTGTACCACATAATCCCTTGGCTCACCCATCCAAGAGCCTTACAGGCAACCTCTTGATCCTTAGCTTCCTGTATCTTTGCGAAATAGAAAAAGACCTCCAAAGGGAAGTCCTTTCCTTTAACCGTAAGACACCAAGGAGTAAGCTCTAGGTCAACACTCTCTTCTACGTTCCGCATGCACCATCTCCACAAAGGGAGAGGGGATGCCTCTCCTTGTTTCACAATGCTACCGATAGCACACCCTGTTGCACAGGGGCCTTCAGAGCAGCCAATGCAACAGCAAGAGGACGACTATCAGCCTTTGCACTTGCACGTTGCCCAGGTAGTGTAGCATGAAACACTCCGTTGTCTTCAGTTACTTTTAGACCTAATGCTGTTTCAAGGTTTTGCACAAGTTGCGGATTCTTGTAGTTGATCATGCGCCAGCCGCTATTGGTATCAACCCGTACACGATAGCCCAAGGCACCCTTTACAATGTGCAACTGCGAAGGGCTGTCAGTCATGCTCTTGGCGAGTTCCAGATTCATCATCAGTTCGTCAACGGTCTTTTCGAAAGTTACGTTCATCTCTAGCTCCAAGTGGTTAAGTTAGTAAGCCAGCAACATCGCTGCCTTGAGATGAACTTTAAAACTTGACAAAGGCCTGAGATGTAGGACAGATGCCTATCAGCGTGTAGGAATGATTCTCACTCGTCAGAAAACCTTGCAGGGGTCTTCCCAGATGGGTGCAGGAGGTGTTCTACCTCTACTGTATCCTCTTCGTCAAAGATAGGAGCACTAAGAGAGTCAACGCATTCTTCGCATTGGTCACTGGAGTTCCAGGCATTGTGCTTGTAGTAGCTTGAGCAAGAGCGGCAGATAGCCATAATGTTTATTATTCTTATTGTTGGGGTTAAAAATGCAAGGTGGTTGGGTTCATCCAACTTTCCATCACAATAGATTCCCGGTAAGTAGGCTATTGCTTCACCTTTGAATTAAGGGAGGGTACGGGTTCCTCCATCTGCCGCAGGCACCATAGGTACAAGCACAGACGATTAGACTTATCTCTTAGCTTCCGGGAAGGGAGTTAGGAAAGCTGATAACAGCCCGAAAGGAGTTAAAGAAACTGTAAAGCTTCCAAGGAGGTCTAGGAAGTTGAGATAAGCCCTATCTTAAGATTAGATTATAGCACTAAAATATCAAAAAAGCTAGTTAATTATCAAAAACACAATACTTTGTTAGTATTTTACTATATTTAAGTTGAAGTCTGACCATGTAACGTCTAGCAATAATGATATCTTGCACTAATCTGATTTTCTCTATTCCATTCTCAAACCAATGCAGCATATAACTGAATTGGTCAGTTGCATGAGGTACAATCCGAATACCTCCAGCTACATTTCTATTAGCTTCTTTAATCTGTTTATACACAGACCGGGAAACTACTACTAAATTCGTCTGTCTATTATCTTCTGGATCAAGGTTCTTGTGCAGAACTCTCTGATCTTCACGAGGAAAAATAGAGAAAGCTAAGTAATAAGCAATCTTTTCTAATTTGTATTTTTTATGCTTAGGCTTAGCTTCTCTGTCAAAGATCATAACGATGCCATCATGATCAGGGGTTAAAACCCTCTTATTTTTTCTTATAGAAACTTTCCCCGTTAAAGCATCATACTCCAGAAGTTCTTTCAGCCTTTCAAGGGATTGTTTTTGCATTATGCCTTCTTACGTGATGTTTTCTTAGGTGCTGTCTTGGCTTCTTCTTGAGCCTTAAATTCAGCTTCTAAAATTTCACCCCTCTTAAGGAGTCGTTCCCGGATTTGATCAGCATCCAGCCAAAGTTCCCTTCCGTTTAAGACTTCTTGAATCTCCCCGTCACTTAGGAAGTGCTTGTAGGTTTGCTTTAGAAGCTTACTGGAAGTCTTTGTAGCGAAGTCTGCGTATGCAGCTAGGTCAGCAATTTTCCCGCCGTAGCCCGTTCTTATATTATGCACAAGCATAGTAGCCTGATCACAAACCACAACTTCATGGCAATTCAAGGCAAAAATACTTGCAGCAGAATGGCAAGCTGATAGAATCACTGCTGAAACATGAGCATCTGTCAGTCGTACACCTTCTAGTAGGATGTTTAGACCTTCGATATCTCCACCACCTGAAGCCATGAAGAAGTTTACAGTATCATTTTCTCCTGCGTCTAAGAGAAGGTCAAAAATCTTGCTATAGTACGAAGCGTCCTTGACTTCTTCATTCAGATGAACAGAAAAACTGTTGACAGACCTTGACTTTACTGTAAATCCTAGAGGGCCTTTGGAATGTCCAATGAAGAACTCCTCTTCGTCGTCTACTCTTGTCTTTAATTTACTCATTTGGCCTCCTTCTTTTCATCCCGTACAAGGGCTACAATAAATTGCCTTACTGGTTCACTACGTACAATATCATTTACATCGTTGAAATCAATAAAACCATAATTCTTTTCTAGATTATGTCTCTTCACGAAATCAGCCATCCAAGCAAGACCTGAAGTTTCCTTAAGTTCTGATTGTCGAATATCTCCAGAAAGAATCAGCTTACTCCCTTTACCCATACGGGTGACAATCTTGATAACTTCTTCTTTTGTAAGGTCAGAAGCTTCTTCCACAAGGAGCCAAGCATTATTGATACTCATACCCTTGATTGTCTCCATCGGTACAAAGGTAATATCCTCTGCCTCTAGGGCAATCTCAAACTCAGGCTTACCTAGTCGTTCTTGGAAGATAGGGATAACACCACCAAGCCAAGGGGTAAGCTTCTCTAGGAAAGTTCCCTTGTTAAATCCGATTGACTTACTGGTACTGATGGCAGGACGAGTAATATAAATCTTATTGATAGCCCCAAGCTTGTAAGCATCTGCAGCCATGACAGTAGGGATATAAGTCTTAGAAGTACCAGCATAGCCAGTTGCAACTACTACAGATTTATCCAAGATAAGATCAATATACTCTCGTTGCCTGTCATTCATAGGTACAAGAGGCTTGGCTTGTACCTTTTGTTGACGTTCTTCTAGGAACTTAGGCTTTACTGTACGGGAAGTTCCTGCATCGGAACGGGTCTTGCGTGTTGTCTTTACTGCTTGCTTCAAGTTAACTCCCTTCTTGAAATTATAATTAAGTCTTTGGCTTTACTAGGTATACGTGAAGTTTATCTAGTGGAAAGGTGACCTCTTTGATTACCCACTCTGTACCATAGGAGTTTACGTCTTTTTCCCAAACTTCTGCTTCCCCTGTCTCTAGGTTAAGACTTCGAACATGACTAAGAAGCTCTCCGTCTACTTCAATTTTAACTAAAGTTTCATCAATTGATTGGCCGGATACAATAAGCATACTACTTACCTGAGTTCGCCTTACGTCCTGGCTTGCCTGGGGTCTTTACAGCCTCTACAACAGCTTCTTGAACTGCAGTAGTATCTGTGTTAGCCTCTTGAACTTGAGGCTCTTGTACAACCTTTACGGTGGCTCCCTGCTCAGCTTCTTTTTCTTCCTTACCCTCTTGACTCTTAACCATAGTCATGACAAACTGCGTACCTAGGAGAACAGGGTAGTTCTCTACAGTCTTGAGGTCTACTTCGTAACCTTGCTTGACAGCCTTCTGAACTTCCTGTACAAAGCCTACTAGATCGTAAGCATGAATTCGATAGATTGACATAATAATCCTTTTCTGTGAAAATTGTTGGTGTGTAAGTCTTTATTATAGCATGGAAAAAGAGATTTGACAAGCTAAAAATGATGTGGTACTATTAAATTTTATGAAAGGAAACCATGATCCACGACGAAAACAAAGTTCAATCTTGGACTACAGTAACCTTCTACAACGAAACAACAGATACACTTTGGTTTAGTCTTCAAATAGCTGAAAAGTTTTGGCTTCGCATCTACGGATATCCCGGAAGTAAAAATGTAAGTGCATTTGTTGTTAACAAAACTTCTACTACAAAAGAGAAATACATTGGAGCGTTTGAGACTATCCAAGACGCTATCAAGTATGTTAGTAAGAACTACCCAGGAAAGGAAGTTAAATGACTGATGAAGAACACAAGGAAAAACTTATCCGACAGCTTATGAGCCTCCCACGTAGGAAGCTTGCAGAAGATCTTTATGAAGCTTGGTTAGCTTTGAATCGTATTAACAAGATTATGGAGAGTTTGAATGAAGAGGAAGCAAAATGAAACGCTGGATCAACAAAAAGATTAGATTCTTCTGGTGGATCAGGCATAGTATTCCTCCTATGTGGACAATTACTAGGGGAAGATGGTTTAATTTTAGGAACTCTCCCGACTTAGTTGTACGGATGTATAGCATGATCCTGAAAGAGGCACGAGAAAGAGAAGATGAAGATATGATCAATCTCTGCCTAGATGCAAGGCAAGAGTGGAGAGCAAGAGTTCAACAAAGAAGGGGTTAAAATGAAAACTATTCTGGTGTGGGTGTTGTTTCAGGTATTTCCTTTTGTAGAACCTATTAGTCTTGCTGATACTGCAATTACTTGTATTACTCTAGCTCAAGCAAGACAGGATGAAGAGTTGGAAATAATTCTTAAATGTGCTAGGATTGAGATTTTAGTGGAGGAGATATGAGCTTTGTCTTATTTGTGATTATTCCATTTGCAATCATAGCTCTAATTACTTGCTATTTTATTGACAAGACAATTAAATCAGACAGTTTTAATTACTACATGTGCAGGAATGATGGTTTGTCTCATGAGTCAGCCTTACAAGTAGTTGAGATTCTTAAAAAGAAAGTAGGACAACCTGAGCTGCCAGCTTGGGAGTCAAAGAAAAGAAATCTTAGGAAGGACGAATTGTAATGCTAAACAACTACTACAATAGATTCATGGTAAGGTTGAAGCACCTACCTTCAAATATCACCGTTACCTGTGATGCCGACCGTTCTCAGCACAAGAACAGAGACTCAGCCTGGAAGAGGCTCCTAAGCCTTCTATGGGCAAAAGAAAAAGGTATCGAGCCTAGTAAGGAAGTAATTCGGAGTTATACTCTTCCAGAGGATGAACCTTATCCTGAGGATTTGATGAAGTATGGTAGAAATATCGAAAGGAAAGAAAATGACAATTGAAGAGCTTCGTGCTGATTCATTTTGGATTGAAAAATATGACTGGCAAGAGTTGTATGTCCTGATCAATGGAAAAGAACATAAGATTCGGGACTGGATTCCTGAATGTGATCAACTAAATGATCCAGAATATCCAAACGGAAGGGAAACCTGTAATCACAGGATTGTGTTTGAGATTTAAGTATGTTTGAAACAAAAAGAAGAGAAGACCTAATCTACGACGAAGCTAACGACAACTACAAACCTGATGTTGATCAGCTTATTCTGTACACAACAGTAGAAGAGTCTCAAAAGTACAAGAGCAAGATTCTTGGAAAGACCTTCAGGTTTACCCGACAAAAAGCTTTTGAGTACCTTGACCCTGAAACAGGAGAAATCCTTGCAGCTAAGCAATACAAACTACTTGGGGGAAAGGAGCATAACTTAGGAGTCTCTGCACAAGAAAGGAATGAAATCCTAGATTCTTTCCGGGTTGAGGTTAAGGAGTTTGCCTGTTTTCTGTTAAAATTCAGAAACCAAAGACGAGGGATTACCCCTAGTTTGGATAGGGTTGTTGATTACTATTCTAGATTTTCTGGAAAGAGAGTAGACAATATAAAAAACAGACTTCTACCGAAACTCTACGGGAAAGTCATCAGCAATGACAACTTGGTGATGCCTCCCTTTCAGTTTACAGGGAAGTTCAGTACAGCTTACTCGCACAGACAAGAAGAATTTGTAGCAGAGAATAGGTTCCTATCTTTGATGCGTCAGAGGCACTTTAAGGTAGAAGAAATTGCTTAATTTTTAAGCATTTCTAAAATAAAAGCGAGTGAATTTACTCACTTTTCTTCGACCTGAAACCGGAATAATTCCAGTCGTTTTGTTGTGGCCTTCTTTATAAAAGAAATCATCATCAGGTGACCCTGAGGGTTGTTTCCTGCAGTCTAAGGTAAAATATCTGGTGCTCATCGCACCTACAGGTACTTCTTCGGTAGGTTAGGGTTATAAAATATCTCCTTCGGAGAGGGTTGAGGTTTGGGTATAAAGGGTGTTCATAAAACATGAACAGGTTGATTTGTTGAACAAAGAAAGGAATATATGAGTAATTACCCTTACAGAGAGCATACTTATGACAGAGAGACTAAAGAAAAAGAACTATCTGAACTTCTAAACACAGAAGTCAGTATCCTTAGTAGTTCTCATGAACTAGAGTTGCATTATGAAACTTTAGCAATTGGAGAATTTGGCTTAGGTCCTTTTGTTACTTACAGAACAGGGGAGACAGTTTGGGATGAGTTTTGTATTGCAGTCAGGAAAGAACTCCTACCTAAGCCTGGAGCTTACGAGTTGGAATTAGAGATTGTGTATCCTGATTTATTTCAGTATAATCTTAAATTGGCTAAGGTAAGGAAATATCTGCCTTGGGTTGAGTGCTATAGGAAGGACTATTAAAAACCACTAGCTTTACTGCTTTCATTTCAGATTCAACTGGCCTCCTTCGGGAGGTCTTTTTGTTTCTGCTTGGGTAGAAATATCAGAAGTCTTTAAAGCCTCTAGAAGCCCTGCTTCTTAGTTACCCTACCTTGGGTATCACCCAACTAGGAAAGTCTCTGTATGAGGCTATACGGGCCTAGCAGAGCTATTCCCTTTCTATAAAGGGCCTTCCTGAGGCTTTTACACCTCTAGAATTAATAATACTCTTAAGTTATAGTATTGTTTTGGTGTTGTTGTTCTGAGAGTGGAAATATCTGATAAGGAATGGGATGCAGGCTGGCAGATGTGTTAGAGCCAGAGCGACCCACCCCCTACCCCTTCGGGGACAAAAGTTAAAATATCTGTATGATTATTATA
>JAJDFE020000517.1:0-27255 GCA_021527465.2 Geoglossum glabrum | reverse complement strand
AAGTGGACGAGCATGATTCGACGGATAAACTGCCATGTGAGCGAGCACAAGAGACTGTACGGCAGCCTCACGAATCCGGCCCACGACCTTGACGATCCCGTAACGCACTGTGAACGTCCCGAAGTTGACAAGCGAGGAGATCAATCCCATGAGGAGTCGGAAGAAAGCGAGCACGACAAACGTCAGGTCGAGGACCTTAAGCTTACCGGCAAGGAATAATGGTTTTGTGTTTGTCCGCGAGTGACTTACGAAGGTCAGGGAAGGTCTTACTCCACGTTCGTTTCTTACAGAGTATAGTTTATTAAGAGAAGCAGAGCGTCTCGCGGTAGTCTAGTATTATCGGAGATTCTTCCTTTGTTTGTCCGTTTTGCCTTCTAAATCTGTTCTGTATCATCATGTTGACAGCCCCGGACGATGTCTCACCTGATCGAGAAGGGAGTCTATCAAACGAAGAACCGACGGCACATCTACAGGGTAATTCGACTCGGGGCTCTGTGCAAGTGTTTTGGGGAGAAGTCGACGGCCAGCTGCTGGTTTTGATTTGTTACCGACGGATATGTCATCCACGGCGGCAGGATCGAAGTGGTCTTTTCATCAAGCTATCGTTCCGGGCGACCAGATCAGAAACTTCCACCATCGGGCCGATGAATGAGCCACCTCTGCCCTCTCTGAGTGCACGCAATGCATTCACATCCCCTTCGCTGGGGAAGAAGGGGAATGAAGGAAGGGGATGCGCCCGTACTCGGTTGGCTATGACATCCGCTGATGTCTCCCGTCACACAATTTAGTTTCTAGGAGCTGCTGGCACTGTCTGGGCAAGACGAGTCATGTGTGTGCTACGAGGAATTATGGACTAAGCCTGTTGTCTACCTGCATCGTGCCTCCCATCGTGACCCTGCCGTGCCTATTTCCAACGCATCTAATCTTACGGAGCCTTCATGACAAAATACGTATCGCCCGTCTCCCTGATCTCGCTGCCATGGTCCACTCCGACCCCCACCACTTTTCCGTTTGGAACATGCTTAACACCTTCCCCCACCTTGTGCTCACTTGGCCCGGCGATATTGTTAAACTTGGTCCCCAGCCCCTCTGCTGCAAGCTTGCCTAGGTGTCGTATTGTTGGCGCATTTAGGATCTCCAGTACCGTGATGTCCGAGCCTAGGCTCGACCTCCACCAGTTCCGGAGCTCAATGGCTATCAGTGAATCTACGCCCGCAGCTGAGAGGGATATGTTTACGTCAACTGCATCGGATTTTAGCAGGAAATTACAGATTTGTGAACCGATTTCGTTTGCTAGGAGATCGACGCTCTCCACGGAGTTGAGTTTCGATGGGTCAGCGGCGCAGGCGGAGAGTAACCGTTTTAACCCGGCATTGGTATTGACGTTTGTGGACTCTGATTTGTCTTCAAAATTGTGGTATATGCCCATCCGCCGGTCGCATTTCCAGATGTTGGGGTTGGTGGGGGAGGTTATGGGTAGGGTTGAGCGGAGACCGATGGCCACCTGGCTTGGATTTATGAAGCCGGAACCGAGGGATGGCGGTGGCTGCTGGAGGGGGACTGGCTGTGGGGATGACCGAATTATCACTAGATGCAGGGCGTCTAATAAGTCTTGCTCACGGAGAGTATGGACCGCCGAATTCTGGAATGACTCTAATATTGATGGGTTCTGGCTGATGTACCCGACGTCTTCCATGATCCCGATGTCCAAGACGGAAGCTGGAAGGCCCTTGCTATGCCGGTATTGAACAAATGCATCCAGGAAGGTGTTCGCGGCGGCGTAATTCCCCTGTCCCCATTGCCCTACAAGCCCAGAGAATGAACTAAAGAGCACAAAGAAGTCGAGGGTATGAGACAATAGCGAATTATGTATATTCCAGGTTCCTTGGACTTTGGGGGAAACCGTTTCCCCCCATTCGTTAAGCGTCATTTGAGCAAACCCACAGTCCTACTTGTGTTAGTTGGGTTTCCTCAAAGTTGCTGACCGGGGTTAGCTACCCTCAAAACCATGGACATCTGTATTACTCCAGCGATGGGCTTTGCTGCGTTTCCAACACAATTCCGTACATCCTCTATGTTAGACACGGTTCCAGAAAACGTCTGGGTCGAACAACCCAGTGCCTTCAGCTCGCGGAAGAAGCTTTCGTTTGTGGGAGTATTGGCTGCTGAGCGAGAAAGGTATATTAAATTAGTCGCCCCGTGTTCAGCCATCCAGGTTGATACAGACTTCCCGAGACCCCCAAGCCCTCCTACCAGGAGGTATGAGGCGTGCGGACGAAAAGTAAGTTCTCGTCTCGCGGGAGTTATTGCTAGCTCCTCAGGGTTCTTCGGAAATGTAATGACAACTTTTCCGATGTGCTGGCCTTTCTGAAGGTAACGGAAGGCCTCCTCAATTTGGGATGCCCCAAAGGAGGTGACAGGGTGTATCGGTTTGATGTGTCCTAGCTGATACAAGTCTATTATTTTCTCGAGGAGTCTGGCGGTGGTTAGCCGGTCAAGTGTTCCGGGCTGGGTCTGGGTAAAACCTACCGGGTAGTCACGGCTGGCTTCTCTGCCCATATCTGTGCAATGTCGAGGCCGAAGAAGCCGCGGTTAGCCTCAAACAAGTTCATGTCCAACTTCCCCCGGCCGATGAAGTCACGCTTCCCAATCTCAATCATCATGCCATATTCCGCCACGCATTGCCAGGATGCGTGAAGAAGCTCTCCAGACAATGAGTTTAGCACAAGGTCTACTCCTTTTCCGTCTGTTTCTCGCATTACACCTGCTAGAAAAGAGGGATTACGGGAATTGAAGATACGGTTTCGAGGGATGTTAAACATGTCGATGAGATATTGGACCTTCTCTTCGTTGCCTACAGTCACGAAAATCTGGCAGCAGAGATGTCAGCTGGGCTCTATTATAGCCTGTGGTTGTCGGCTCTTACTTCTGCACCAATCATCCGACATATCTGAATGGCTGCAATCCCTACCCCGCCGCAAGCGGAGTGGATCAAAATGCTCTAGCAATTTCATCAGCAATGGGACCCTGCGGTGGCTTGGGGTGTGTACTTACTTGATGGCGACCTAGTCTACCGATATCAAGTAATGATCGGATCACGGTGGAGTAAACACAAGGCATGGTGGCACCATCCTCAAAGCTCAACTCGTCCGGCATCCTCGTGCAAAGTCTGGATTTTGTTTTTAGACGAGTCGTAAATGAGCTACTACAGAACACCATAACTCGGTCACCGGGCTTCAGCTGCGCGACCTGTGATCCAACATTACGGACCACACCAGTGCATTCGCAGCCAAGGTCCCCCCCTCCCGCCTCCCGGCCATCCACGATCCCCATTGCGATTAGAACATCCTAATGGTCAGCAGGGTTCTTTAGTTGTGAGTATACCGGACCTACCTTGAAATTCAAACCCACCACCCGCACATCGACCTCCACCTCATCTTCCGCGAGCGAGTCTGGTGAACATTGCACCCACCTGAGGGTTTGCAGTAGGCCCCGTTTTCCAATTTCTAATCTCCTTGGCGCATATCCCTTACATGTATCGTGGAGAGCCTTATCGACCGAAACCCAGTGGAATCTGCCAATATGAATAATAGAGTTTGAGAGTGCAAACTCGTAGTCGGGATCCAAGTCTTGGCCTTTAACACGGCGTTGGAACTTGTGGAAGACCTGGTGGAGCGCCCTCCAGGCAGCGGGGTCTGTCTGGTTAAGCTCAAGAGTAGCGAAATCGACTGAGAGCTCGGATCGAATCGTCCGTGCTAGACCGACGACTAGAGCATATCGTGGGTCTTCGCACCCTAGCTGGGCAGACCTCGTCACCCAAAGGACACCTTCTGATCGGAGCTGCGAAACGAAACGGATGAAAGCGCCGAGGTTGTGGGCGGATATGTTGTCAAAGAATGGGCCATCCAGATCGAGGAGCGCAATCACGTCTTGGTTTGGGGGAGGCCTCTGCTCCAGAGTACACAAGTCTACCGTGACATCCGTATTGGCAAAGGAAGTTATAGCCTGGCATGCTAACGCGCTTGCTTTAGAACTGCAGAGAAGGGTAACGCGCCTTTGGGGGGCGGTAACTTCGACGGGATGAGCTATAATGTTGGCGTTGATCTGGTAGGGGAATTCGTGGTCGAAGCGCACCGATATATCGCCCTGAAACCCCGCGTTCTTGAGCTCCTGGACCCATCTCTCCGGCGAGATGTAAGGCTCATCAATGCGGCCATCACCCTCGCCAAGCCACCAGCCGGCTAATCCTCCCATAACATAATTTGTCCACTTAGTAGTGCAGCAGAGCTCTTGAAGGAGCAGCCTGCCGCGAGGATGGAGCAGCGTACGGATATTTCGTAGCGACTCCACGATCCGGGGCGTAGCATGGATAACGTTCATCGCTAGGATAAGATCGAATGAACCCTTTTCGAAACCCTGATCTATTGGGTCTTTGCTTATGTCGAGCACAGCATACTCAATGTTAGAGTAGCTTTGGAACCGGTCCTTCGCGGAGTTGAAGAATCCCGCTGAGATATCGGTATAGCAGTACTTGCTATACATCCGCTCGCCGTACGGTGATATGAGGTCTTTGAGCACTATTGCTGTTGTCCCACCGGTCCCCGCCCCAACCTCTAGGATTTTGAGGTTGGGTTTGCCATGGCTAATATGATCCATGAGATCCCTATAATTCCACAAGTCCGCAAAGTTGTAAAATCTCTCCAGCAAGCCATCTTCAAGAAGAATCTCCAAAGGCTCTGCCACACCCTCGAAGATTCGGCCCGAGGACTGGAAGATACGGAGAATAGCAGCTCCGACTGCAGTTGCTTCGGAAGCAGATACTTCTTCTGAGACCGAGTCGATCAAAGCGCGCCGTTCCGCCGAGCCAAGGCTGGCGAATCTACAAGCATCATCGATGAGTGGGTGTTCTCCTCGCTCGGCGCGTCTCGTTTGCGCCTCGAGCCAGTTCTTGAACTTCTTGAGGTGACCTAGGTTCGTGCGAACCGTTCCTAGCTCGTAAGCAGTCTCAATCGTACACAGAAGGGCGAGCTTCTCGACGAGGAGATGGGCTGTCGCCACGTTCTTGCTGGGTCGCATTAAACGTCCGATGTCAAGAAAATCAATATCTGGTTTCCAGAGGAGCTGCACCGCAGCGTGAGGGTCAGGGTCTGTTGTTCCTTCCTCACCGTCAAGGGGCGATAGCCTCAAACCCTTTAAATGGATGACCACCTCGCCGTTCGCTACACCGCACCCGTCACCGTCGACAACTCCTCTTGGACTAATAGCGGCATCCCCCTGGAAACGAATTTCTGTGGAAGATTTGCGGACGCAAATTTCGTCAATAAAGGTAGGAAGGGAAAGCCCTTCGAATATGCGGGGTTGCCCACGGAACACGGCCACGCTGATTAATTGGAAGATCTGGTCAATTATTGCAGGGTGTAGTCCGTATGGTGACTCATGAAGCATAGGCCGGGGTGGGATACTGGCGATCGCGGTGTTGCTGCTCACACCCGCCGAGATGTCTAACATGCCTACGAAAGCCGGTCCATAGTTCAAACCAACCTTCTTCATTGCGCGATACCACCGGGTTGAGGAGACCTCCCTTGGATGGGATCCAAGTTTCGGCACGGGAAAGATCTGGCTAAGCCCTGGCCTAGCCTGGCCAAAACAATGCTTTACCCATGCTGTCCCATTGTGTGAGGAAATCGAGAAGTCATACCACACAGATTCTAAACTAGTGGTAAGGCGTGCTGGTCGGAAGACTGTTAAGATCTCCGCCGGCTTTGATTCGTGCAACACAAATGCCGCAGCGATCGTCAAATGCCTCACCGAATAATCCTCTGAGCCGGTAAGTTGCTCGATCGCTGCTCCAGCAATGGCAACGAAACCTGCTGCTGGGTATACGACATCGGTGAGCACCAGGTGGTCTCGAATCCAGGGAACGTCATTTAAGCGAAGCATATTCCTCCATGTTGGCTCAAGGTCGCTGCTCTCTGCCACACGGGAGCCCAAGACATCGTGGTGGGGGAACTTGCGTGTTCTCCATTCCTGAGATACCCGACTTTCGTGCCAGTATCTTGTATCGTGATGCCAAGGATACGGCGGTAGGTCGGTAGATACCTCTCCTCCAGGGTATAAGGCCGCAAAGTCAATAGAGACGCCGTTACAATGCAGCTGTCCAGTCGCCTTCAAGAATGCATTCGTAGGATCTGCTTCCCTTAGCATTATTGGGACGTATGGGGCGGTGATGTTGGAGGAATTGAGAATCTGCCTCAGAGGGCCGGCTAGAGCTGAGTGCGGCCCGATCTCCAAAAACACCTTCGGGAGCGAATTCTTCAAGATTTCCTTAACGGCTGGGTAGAACAGGACCTCTGACTCTAAGTTATGCCGCCAATACAAAGGACCCAATTGACCCGGACCCGCAATCGGCCTTCCAGTCACAGTTGAGTAGAAAGGGACAGTCGGTTGGCCGTCGGTCACAACACCTTCGATGAGCGATTGGTAACTTCTTCCGAACTGACGCATGTGATCTGCCGTCATTAGCTTACGCTATTCTTACGATACAGTTTGGAGCTTACGCGAATGATATGCCATCTCTACCCTCAGATGGCGGACGGAGACGCCTGGCCGCTCTACCTTCAAAGTAGCGATAACAGCTTCAAGAGCTTCCTCATCTCCTGATAAGGTTACACCGCTAGGGCTGTTTTCACAGGCGATGACAACCCCTTGACGTATAAAGGGCAAAACATCGTCTCTTCCCATGCCGACAGCCGCCATGCCACCCCGTTGGTTGCGGCCCTTCGTTACGAACCCACGGTAATAGGCAATTGTGATAGCTTCCTTCATGGTGATTGCATTGCAGGCGTAAGCAGCAGCGATTTCACCGCTGGAATGGCCGACAACAGATGCTGGGGAGACACTCAATGATCGGAGGATGTTAACGAGGGCCACTTGCAAGGCGGTGCAGAGTGGCTGAGAGAGTTCGGCCTCGTAAATTCGGCTTCGCTTTGGTGGTTTCAGCAGCTCATCTAACAAACTTGTTAGCAAAGGACAAAGAGGAGGGCATTGGGGCGTGTCATGCCTTCAATGGTCCATGATGGTGGGAGTGGCAGGCCAGCAAGCACTTTGTCCATCTCCCTGACGTCTTTGCGGAACGATGGGAAGTCTATCATCAACTGTTCGCCCATCTGGGGCCACTGGGCCCCCTGCCCCGTAAACACAAAAATCACTTGAGGAGGGGCTCCAACCTTGGTGGGAGGCCAAACCTCCAACTCTCCAGACCCATCCGTAATGCAGAATGTGCGGTGCGGCAGATGCCCCCTGCGGGCACCTAGCGTATATGCGAGATCACGAAGGTTTGGAGATTTTTCTCTCACGTGGCGTCTGTAGTTCTCAACCATCTTGTCAAGAGAGTCTGGGTGGTTTGCCGAGAAAACTAGGAGACGTGTTTTCAGAGCTTCAACTGCCGCATCGCGGGCCCTACCACCGAACGACGCAAAGGAGTCGATAATCGCCTGAACGTCTTAGGTCATTAATTCCCAACCAGAGTAGGTGGCTTACATGGCCATTTGCGCCGCCAATACCAAAGGAATTCACGCTTACGCGCTCACAACGGTCCTTTGGCCATGGCATAGAATCAACCGGCACTACAAGCTTTGCTTCCTCAAACGGAACTACTCGGTGAGATCAGCCTTTGTGGTTACTGGGCCAATGGGTGTATGGCTACTTGCTCTTTGGGTTGGGGTTTGAGAACTTTATGTTTGGTGGAATGGTTTTTTTCTCCAGGGCCAAGACAGACTTAATGACACTGGTCACAGCCGATGCTCCCTCAGAATGGCCTACATTAGGTTTGACCTAAGGTGTCAGCATTTCAGCAAGGCCCACCACTCTAGGGACTTACAGATCCAATAATTATACCCTTTTCTCCAAATATCTTGGCTATCGCCGCTACCTCTAAAGGGTCACCTACAGCTGTTCCTGTCCCATGACACTCAACATATGCAGTCAGGGAGGGGTCATGGATATTAGCGGTCTCGTATGCCCGGTGAATCAGCGCTTCGTGGGCCTCGGAGCTTGGGTTAGCGATCCCTGGTGTCCTGCCGTCGCAGTTAGAAGATGTAGATCGAATAACTGCTCGAATCGGGTCTCCGTGCGAGAGGGCATCGCTCAGCTTCTTGACGTATATGGTGCTGATACCCTCTGCCCTGGCGTAGCCATTTGCACTCGCATCAAAACTCTTACAAGAGCCGTCCGGGGATAAAGCACCTTGCTCGCACATGGCGACACTCATAGAAGGAGATGTGAGGATATTGGTCCCGCCAACGATGGCAGAGGTGCAGTCGCCGGAGCGGATTGCCTGACACGCCAGATGTAAACAAAGCATTGATGAAGAACAGCCCGTTCGGATGGTCATACTACTGAGGTCAGTCTTAATCCCAGCTTAATCGTGTACTCAGATATACCTGGGGCCCTTGAGGTCATATTCATAAGATATGCGGTTGGCAAGGACGAAGTCACCACTACCGGTTATCCGGTACATGCCAAAATCCTGGGTATCTTTGGCGTGCAGATCCAGCCAATCTTCACCAAAAGACCCAATGAAACAGCCTATATTTTTCCCACGCCAGCCGGTTTCGCCCGCGTTCTCCAAACACTCCCGGACGACCTCCAAGAGCAATCTTTGCTGCGGATCTAGCCTCTCCACCTCCGCCTTCGACATAGAGAATAATGCGGCGTCCATATGCTGTAGGTCTAGGTGGTTCAGGAAATAGCCGTGGTTCATTAGAACCATACCTGGCTTCGGAGTTGGACTGTAAAAGCCATCGACGCTGTACCGATCCCTTGGAATCTGGACTCTCGCGTCTTTCTTGTTAATCAAAAAGTCCCAAAATGATTCAGCGGTGCTAATCCCGCCTGGGAGCCTCATTGCCATGCCACATATCGCGATAGGAATTGGATGTGGTTCGATCGTATGTCTTGTCGTACCGTTCGTACTGCTGGTACCGTCCATTGTGCTAACGCCGTTGATGCTGTTCACCTCTTCCGTTAGCTTATATACTCCATCATCGTGTACGGTGGGGTGACGACGCGACCTGTGTTTTCCGTTAAGCTCCATGTAGTAAGATCATATGAAGAGGGAGGCGAGGAGCTCTCAGACTACCTATCTCGGGGAAAGCTTTAGTGCAATACGGGGCCAAGAGCTTTAAAGGTCAGGGTACCAGCCGTTCTAAATCGGGAGCTCTTTGACACCCACATCAGCTCGATAATGCCCCTGATTGCACCCTAGTTTGATTAGCCCCTGGGGCTTCTGGAAGCGGTTGTGGAGGCTGGAATGATGGAGATTGCGGGGAACTCCTGTTGCGTGGCCCCGGACTGTGTGAGCGGTGGACCCGCTGAAACGCTAGTTCGGCTGCGTGCTCTGGACCCAGGCATTGTGACATCACTGTTGGAATAGACGATGCAGGATAGGTTGATCGACTATGGAGAAGGAGTCTAATTGACACGGAGACGCGAGAGAAGAGTTTTCACTAACGCTGCCAAGCTGCCAAGCTGCAGCGGCAGTCCAACGTCATCGCCGACTGCTCACCCCACCAGCTATCAACACTCGAGCCTAGACCCGCTCTTGTGTAAGAACCCTTCCACCCTCCTCTCAACGCTACGAACTGTTAGTTGAATCGCTGTTATCCAACCCCCGCGAGCGCGGGGTGTCGGGGCAGCGGATGTTCCGTCGCGGTCGGTGCCTTCGGGCCGAGGAGTAAGTGGCTACAAAACTACGCTTTTGCCTTCCTTAGCCCATCAAGCTAGGAGGGTAGGCCCCTGGCCCTGGGGTAAAGTAGTGGGGAATAAGAGGTGTTGTGGTGGCGTCTGGACGTCACCAAGAGGCTGTGAGGGCAGACCTAGCGAAGGTGTTGATGGACGGCCTCCCGGCCATCCATAAGAACCTAGTTAATGTCTCGAGTTAGCAATCAAGCCAATCTTTACCACGATACCTCCAACAGGAGGCGCTGTGTCGGGATGGGTAGGATGTTCAATTGAGAGAAAGGAACAGCGTCGACAAGGTAGGTAAGCTACCCCCACTGAGCAACATCCCAGAACAGTCTGTTTAACTAAGGCTGTTCAGATACCCAACCACCACGACAATTGCATGGGCGCTCATTATTACCCATACAACAATCAGCCTAGGATAACCAGTCATTAGTGGGCGTTAGTAATTGTTAGTTAGCGATGCCGTCATGTCACGAAGCAAGTGGCTCGCAATCTTGCACACATAGTCAACCGGGTCGCCCACTTTTTGTAACTAGAATTTATTAAGTCTATCGTCTATCTATCTCGTACAGCACATCGCGATTATCCTTCCAACAGTGATGCCACGCAAGTAATTCTCTAGTTAAGCGAAAGCCTAGCTTAGCAGTTAGACCCTAGCTATATCTTCCCCAGAGACAATTGATATGATTCAGAAAGGAAATGTCTAACAACTTCATCATGTACAGTTATCGCCGGTGGCGAGTTACGGCCTAACATCTCTGCAGCTACCCACTGCCCACTGCCCAGCATCTTCGTGGCTAGGGAGCACGGCACAATGCCAGTATTGTGAAGGCTATTCTTGGTATCAGTCCGGGTGCAGGATGTATTGTTTCTAAGGGCGTTTATATGCACATGACCCACCTCCATCGTGCACACTACAAGTGTACTTGTTCTCTGTATCATGTTGATTAATTAATGCTATCTACATCGGTCCCGCCACCCAACACGAATTATCAGTAATGTAATCCTGGGTGAGGGGTAGGGGCAAACATTTGCCTAGCTATTGCTACACGGGATTTACAGGATGGGATTTATAGGATCGGCTTGGTAACGCTTCGGGCTATGGGCCCCTAGGGCTAGGCATTCGCTCAACTACAGACACACTGCGTGACGTTACCAAAAGTTTCGCGTGGCAGTACCGAAGCAATGCGTCTGTAGAGCGAGGGATGGCCATGTGGTGATAGGCGAAATAGTATTCTAGTCGAGTTCCGAAGTTAAATGGTGTAAATGAGCGCGAACGTCAAAACAATGCCAGGAGAGTCCAGAACCAACATCACAGGCATGTCCGTTTACCACACCCAAAGAGAAGACTGTCGTAGTAGCTCGTGCTGAGTGATAGAGTTTGGGGTAGTGGGTGGATTACATGATAATAGGGATTTTGGCATTCTCCTGTGTGGGATAGATTAATTGACATGATTGTGTGATGACGACTGCTGCAGAGATATATTGCGTCCTGCAAGCCAGGGCGCCAGAGCAGGGCAAACATCCATGCGCCGCCAGAATTTCAACAGAACTTAAGATATTGAAAGACTATCTACAGAAGTTTGGTGTTAAAGCTCATTAACTCTAGCTCTATAGAGTGCTATCAAGAACGCTCGATCTTTCTTACGTTTGGACTTGAGATCGACCCAGTTTCACGTCCCTTTATCCCTGGATATCTATAGCTTTTCACCAGTCAGCACCAGGGTACCCCCGTTGCCCATCGCAAAGGCCCCAGACCACGCAACGCTCTAGAGCTGTAGTACCAGGGAAATCGCCAGTTTTCTTCGTTCCACGGTGAGTCGGTTTTGGGTGGGGCACCCGCTAAACCACTCTATTCTTTCCTGCGGCCAGATATCTAAGCAGAACTTGATCTAATGCCTCCCATATACTCTTCAGGACTCTTGCCTTTTGTCGCCCTATATCCAGAAGCTCAGTGTTCTACATGATCCCAATCAAATTATGTTCACCACAGCCATGCCTCTACCAACTAGACTGACTAGTTCACTTCTCCACGCCCACTCCTTGAGCGGGTGGGCTGTAAGAGTCGTGGTCGTTTGGGCTGTCTTCTGGGGATCATACGTCGTTTCTAAGAAGCTCTCAAAGCGCCAACGGCTTAGGCGTCTTGGCTCCCGAGCCCCAACGGTCCCCTACTGGGCTCCAATGGGTAAGACACCTCGCGACGAAGGCGCACCCCGCAGTATTGAGCCCAGACTGACGTGGTGAAAGGCCTGGACCTTGGCATAAAGGTCATCCGTCGAGTATTGTCCCATGAATTCTTTGAACTGACACAAGAGTTTCTTGGTGTTCCCGGTCGCACTGTCGAGATCCGTATGATGGGAAATGAAATGATCTTGACAGACGATCCAGAGAATATACGGGCCATTATGTCTACAAATGTTCTGCTCCCCATGCAGCTGCCCGCGCACCTACTGACCGGATTCGTGCCGCTACTAGTTTGTGAACTTTGGTAAAGGACATATTACGCATAGGATATTCGGGAACATGATGCGTGATGCGATATTTACAAGTAAGTTTTCATCTCGCCTGATAACCTTCGTCGGCTGGCTGCTCACTTCAACAGCCGATGGAGATTCATGGCGAACTAGTAAAGCAATTCTTCTCCCTCACGTGCGCACCTCAAATAGCTTGTCCGTCATAATAGAGGTTTCTAATCGTCTTAGAAAAGGTGGCATTGAGTCGGCCTACGGACCTTAAGGTTACCGAAGAGCACTTCACCAAGCTGCTAAAACACATTTCAGCGGGTGGTGCTGTCGACGTTTATGACTTGATCGATCGGTACCAACTAGACATTGTGACCCACGTCTATTTTGGAGAATCAGCAAATTCTCTGTCGACCAACCGCCAACCGTTCAGAGATGCGATGGACCGCTTGCTTAAAGTAAACACCATCAGAGTTATTTTTGGGTGGGTACACCACCATTCCGAAGACCACAACAACAGAGGTATGCTGTGGGCGCTAACCGATTGACAGGTACGCTGGGTTATTAATATCAGACAGATTATTAGCTCCAGCCTCTCTAAGGGAACTGGGCGCATATCTCGATTCCCACGTCACCAAGCTTCTCAGCATGTCAGATGGCGAGTTGGCTGCTAAGTCAGAGAGCAAAGACTACACCCTTCTTGACTCACTAGGTCTGGGACATCTAGACACGCAGGTGATTGTCTTTTTACCGCCTACCAATATCTAACGTTAGCTACTCTTGCTGAAGAAATGGATGAACTCTAGGGTATCAAAGCTCAATTAATGGCGGTGATGCTCGGAGGAAAGGTAAGACCTAAAGAAAATCCTTTTCACCTCTGAGTAGAGCTTAGGAATAACCCAAGGACCCATCATCGATCGTCATTGCCTGGGCTATCTACGAACTCGCCCGCAATCCACAAGTAGTTGCGCGGATGCGTTCCGAGATTTCCTCCAAGTAAGTAGCCCCCTCTATCTACCTTAAATGATTGACGATACGCCTTGGCCTGACTTATGGGGGAAGCATCGGTCTCTCGAAGCCACCCACTGCATCGCAATTGAGGAAATTGCCGTATGTCAGGAACGTGGTCCGGGAGACGATGCGACTTTATCATCCATGTATGGAAAAACTGCCCAGTTGCTTACAAAAGCCAAACATGGAATTCTTACACACCGCCTCATAGTGGGGCTTAACATCAGAGAAGCTAAATCGGATACCTCCCTCCCTACCGGAGGTGGGCCAAGCGGCAAAGAACCCGTTTCAGTCCTCGCCGGCACCCAAGTCTGTAAGTCTTTTTCAAGGCTAGTTGGGTACCTCTCCGATCGATAGAATCTAAGCAGTAGCAGGCTACTCTATCATGGGCCTCCAACGTCGGCCCGACCTCATTGGCCCTGACGCACACCTCTTCCGACCCGAGCGCTGGGACACCTGGACTCCAGACATGTGGGAATTCATCCCCTACAACCACGGGCCCAGGACCTGCCTGGGGCGCAATTTTGGACAACAGCAGTGCGAGTATGTCTTGGCGCGTCTGGGCCAGGAGTTTGCGCAGATCGTGCCAGCAGTAGCGCAAGTCAAGCAAAAGATCAAGGTTGAACTTAATACCAAGGCTGCTTATCCGATCTTGTGCAAGTTTATTCGTGAGGAGGAGCCAACCAGCGGTGGAATTTGAGAGTAGCGGCCTGGTCCCGGGGATGCTAGGAGGGTGGGCGGTTTGAAGTGTATTTAGTGCTGGGCGTTTTTTGGCGGAGGGAGATGGTTGAAAGCAAAAACTATTTCGACCATTCCAGATAGGAAATGTACTGCCAGTTAGCCGATAATTTCTATCTTGCATGTTAAAAACGTGTGAGCTGCTGGGGAACTGGTTTTATATGGTTAATAGTGGGTAAGTAGAATTGATGCAACATGTACCCAGGCAACAAAAAGGACTCGTTGTCCTAACATCCTGATGGTTGTGTTGTACTTTGGAGGATGGGTAAACTCGTGTAAGGATTGAATCTATGGGATCGGGAGGCCTTACATACATGGGAGCAGGGGCTACCCGGCAGAGGTACTAGGTGAACATAACACCGTCTCATAGGTTGACTCCATCAGCATCGATATAGGGAGGAAATCTTGGTGACAGCAAGCTTACCCTTTACCGGAAAATCCAAACGATGCAATCAAGCAAGAAGAAGGTACGTGAGATGGAGAACGGAGAAGGATATCACAACACAAAAGCGACTCATATACGAAGAGCCAGAAATGCATTTATTTACATCAATACAATAGCCTGCACAATTACCAGATCTCAACCGAACTGAGAATGTGTGGGCCATTATCAAGAAATAAAATAAGCAGAAGGTATCATAGGATAGGAAATATTCAAGAGATGGCAATGAATGTGCAGAGAGTATAAGGTAGGTTGGCAATTAGGGATTATATTAAATATATTGACTCAATGTAGAAGCATGTCCGCCTTTGTATTAAGGCTGAAGTGGGTGTAATGTTAGGGTTCCACCCCTAACCATGGTCACACGGTCACGTGTGCGGTAGTTACCCGGCACCCACAGTGTATATATCCTTTCTTTGTTCTATTTTCCGTTTCCTTTTCCCTCTTTTCTTCTCCTTGTTCTGCAATCTCTATATTGTACGTACCAATGGATATTGTCCAACACTGAGCGTTCTCACATGTAATTTGATATCGAAGAATTTAAAATACCATGTATATTACTAGTTACTAAAAGCAACTCCACTTTAATGCAACCACTCATTGTTGAGTCGTACGAGAAGTTATATTGTGGGCCAGAGATAAGGGTCTGCCTTATGCATGGTTTTCCGAGTTACAGGACTGGAGTTAAGGCCTCTCATATGTACGTAAACCCACAGAACCCCTCGTAGAATCAACAAGCTACACCTCCACTATTGGCTCTAAGAACTACCTTCGCAATATGCAGTTTTTTATTTTGGTAGGGTGACGAACACTTCCTTACCACACATGGGAATTGTGGTAGTGACTTTTTCCGTGGCAGCAAATAGGAGTCAGCCAATTTGCGCTGCCCCTATTTTCCCGTCCCGGGTCCTTGGCGGGCGAAAAGTCTTTTCTCGCGCCTGTCAACTTTTTACTTGGAACCTTACAAGCAATTAATCCATCTATTCTACAACCTATCTGCAGCAATCAACAATTCCCTGCAATTTGCTACTCTTTGGCAGGACACGCGCTCTGAGCCCGGGTTATATGATAGCGACGGCGAACCCTGGATTTTGGCGATAATTAGCCAGCTCCCAACAGCCCACCACCGTACCGGGTACGTAACGCGGGTATTGGATAGCTATTTGGTAAAACGTTCGTCTATCATAGCTCTTATTTTGCCGGTCCTTTCGTTATACTGGAAGTCTTGGATCGGCACCCATTCGACTGCAAGGGGCAGTACGTAGCCTCCGTCGACAGACTGGCTCCACCAAGGAAAGAACTCGATCAAGTGTTTCTCCAGCGAGCGGACCGCGCCCTCTGGATCTTCTGGGCAACTGGAGAGTCTGAACAACATCTCGCTCACCCCCTCCTTCCGTCGGGCGACAACCTGAAAGCCATCCACGGCCTGGTCACCCAAGGCCTTTGCAACTACCTGTCGCAACCTCTGCAGATCCATCGACACTGGTCCGATTTTAATTGCCTCCGAATCGCGGCCACAAACCGAAAAGGTGCGCGCCTCATAGTCAATCCACTCCGCCAAGTCCCCCATCGGGTACCGGACCACTGGTTGCAACCGCCTCATTAGGTCTGTGATAACCACACGACCGCGACGGTAGGGCTCGGTGATAACCTCGCCATCGTCTGAAATAATTTCCATTATAACGGTCGGGGTGTTGACTACATATGTGGGGTTGATATCGTCGTCCCCCCCATAAATAGGTGGAAAAGCAGGGAGACCGACCAGTCCACCATCGACAGAGGAAAACATCAGCGGCCCCACAGTGGCTCGTGGGAATGCAGAGCGGACAAGGTCCCGGAGGTCGTGGTGGTACCTCTCGCCAGTAAATAAGATCAGGCGTATGTCAGGGAGAGTCTGGCCACACTGGACGAGATGGTTGGCTATGCGCAATATCGTGGATGGATTGCTTAGAATAACTGTGGCTTTAAAGTCGCGCAGTGAGTTGACCACGTTGAGGGGTGCCAAGTTTCCGGTGATGGGCAAGTGTACATTAGGCAAACTCAACTCCGTCAATGTGAGTACCAGCAGTAGGAACGCCGCGTACATGTCGCCGCTCCAGAACAGGTTTGCAATGCGGTCACCGGGGATTAGTCCTGTTCCGTGAGCCATCCCCGCGGCCAGCATTTGCGTGCCGCGGTGCAGTTCCTCACGAGTGTAGTAGGCCACCTTTGGCGACGCGGTTGTGCCGCCGGTCTTGTAGATACCGCCATCTATGATTGCGCCAGTTACCAGCTTGTTCTCTTTGATGGAGTTTGCTTTCCAATAAGCATCGCTATCAACGATTGGGATTGAGTTGACGTCCAGCGGGCCCTCTGGAAATTGCGCCCAGAGCTCCCTGTAAAACGGGGAATTGACTCGTACGAAGCTGATCAGTTCAGAGACAGACTCGGCAGAGGGCAAGACGATGGTGTTCCGGCGGATAGCAGAGTCGTCGCGATTACCGCGAGATACACTAGATAGAGGTAAAGCTTGGAGCGATGGCTTGGACAGAAAGAGCCTCTGTGAAGGAGCCTGTCGAGGGCTCCCCCTCGCACATTTAGTATGGATGCGTGCGATGCTAGCAAACCGCCGTCCGCAGAGAGCCAACGACTTTGGGACGGGGTGGGCGAGCGTGAGCCGTTGGAAAGCCATGGGCTAACAGTTGTACGTAGGACAAAGACGAATCTAATGATACCTTGCGCTTTAACTGCTACCTACTTAGCTCGCGCGGGGTTTTCCTCTGCGGCTCTGATGAATCCGGCAGGTCGACCAGTCCATGAGTCTGATACATGATGTGGGGCCAGATGTCACAGGTAGATAAGCCCGGTCAAGCGGGTGGGATGCCCTTGCAAACCCCTCCACAGCAACCAATGCTCAAGGGTCGAACACCTGTGTTAGACGGGCGGGCGGAGGAAATGGATGTAGCAGTCAGAATGTAAACAAAATCAGTGTTCTGTAGCTGCACAGCCACCCGGGCCTCCGCGTCGAGGGCTGGAGATGATAAATGGGAGTACCTCCTCCCGTTTGTCGGAATTGCGGAAGACATCCCGACCAACCCGACTACAGACCTCGGCTATCCTCCGCGCCGCTTGTATACCAGCCAACGGTCCATGGCGTCGTCATATTGCAATATCCTTTATGAGAGTTTCCAAGCGTTGCGATAGGACTATGCTCGATAGACGGGTCTGGGACCAGCATTTTGTGAAGGATTTACCACCCCTTGCGGATATAGCCGGCCTCTGGCCATCTATATAAATCTTCTTGTCTCGAGTTGGCGATTAAGTCGGTCGCCACCTACAACACCAAGCATCGGCCTTGTACCCGGTGTCCACGCGACCGGATAGAAGGCTCCTGCGGTCTTGGTTGGTTCAGAACACGCCGGATAAGTGGAGCCCATTTGCTTGTTAGACTTTGTTGTTATTGGATGGCGGGGCTGCGATGGCCACCTAGGGCTAACCCGGCGGTAGATCCTCGGCCCGCGTAGATAAGGCTAGAAAACCACCCTCATCGCGAAGCCATACAGAATGTGATCTACGATTAATTCGTCTTTTCTTGCAATATATTTAAGCCTTTATACAGCTCCTCGGTAACCTAGATAACGGGTCAACCCAATAATTTAGTAATTGAAACCCCACACTATACTACTGGAGGCGGATTTCTTGTCCCTACCCCTTTGCCCAAACGGGACCTTACGGTTCTACCGGCAAGGCCACGAGCAGTAGCTTGTCAACAACGGGCAAAGGGTCACACGCTCTGCCCATCCTAGAGCAACTTCCCGAGTCCAGACGTTTCCCTCGCGACAGAAGAAATAAGTACGCAAACCTCCTCGAAGTCCCCGTTCCTCCCTTCTGGAGACAGAACCACGGCTGAGCGTGGAAAATGAGCCGTCCCCCCACCCCCACCCCCATGCCAAAAGATCCAACAGCCGCCTCGCACGACCTGGATGCAGACCACGCTTCTGATGCAAATGTCGTCGACTGGGACGGGCCAGATGACCCTCAGAACCCGATGAACTGGCCGCTGTGGAGGAAAACTGGAGTCATTACATGCGTGGGCATTGCCCGGTTCATCACGTGGGTATCGCCAGAACCGTAATCACTCCAACCCGCGCTGACACTAAGATCATCACCTTCTAGACCCCTGGCCTCCTCGATGATGACCCCCGCTCTACCGCAAATCCAGCGTGACCTCCACATCTCGAATAGCCATCTAGTCATTCTCAGCATCATAATTTATGTTAGTTAGTTGATCTATTTCCCCTGTCTTCACCCCCTTTACTTGGGCGTAGTTGCTGATATGCCAGCGAAGTAGGTTATTGGTTTTGGGCTCGGCCCCCTCGTCGCAGCTCCCATGAGTGAAATATACGGCCGCAGGGTTATCTATAACACGAGCAGTGTCCTGTTTACAGCATTCACGATTGGCTGCGCCACCGCCCGGAGTATTGGTGTGCTGGTTGCATTCCGCCTGTTTGCTGGCATGGCTGGTGGAGTACCGCTCACCATTGGCGGCGGAATCGCCGCTGACATGGTGGCACCTGAGAGGCGGGGCATAATCATGGCGGTATTTACACTAGGGATGCTCCTCGGTCCTATCTTTGGACCTGCTGCCGGCGGGTTCTTGTCACAAGCAGAAGGGTGGAGGTGGATGTTCTGGGTGTTGACGATCATAGTAAGACCAACAAGCCAGCTTGCCTAGAACTCATCCTTCCCGCCTCGGACATGCTAATTATTTTTTCAGAGTGGTGCCCTCACAATCGCAAGCATCGTCCTTCTCCGCGAAACCTACCCGCCATTATTACTATCCCGGCGGGTGGCCCGGCTGCGAAAGGAAACTGGTAACACCTTCTTGAGACCCAAGGGAAATCCTCCATTGCCCAAGAGAGAAGTCTTCTTCCGCGCCATCGCCCGCCCATTGAAGATTCTCATTTTCAGCCCGGTCAATACTATACTGGCCCTTTACACAGCCGTCATACAGGGAATTATCTATTTCATCCTAACCACACTCCCGGTGGAATTCCAAGTCCGGTATGGGTTCTCAGAGGGCCTCTCTGGGGTCGCGTGTATCGGAGTTGGACTGGGGGTTCTCGTTGCACTCTTCTTACTCGGCCACTATAGTGACGTGATGTATAAGAGACTAACTGCTGCCAACCACGGCCGTGCAAAACCCGAGTGAGTTGCCCCCCAAACCTTGGGGGATTGTGTTGAATCGAATTTTGCAGGTTTCGCTTGATTTTTCAAGTTTATGGAGCCTTTGTCGCACCTGCCGGGCTCATCGCCTACGGCTGGGCTGCCGAGGGGAATCTGCATTGGATCGTTCCAATTATTGGGGCTTCGATATTCGGTGTAGGAAGCCTAATTGCCTTCGTGAGAGGCTCCCTCGACGTCCTACATGTCTCAAACGTGCTTACGAGTGCCCGCGGAAGATCATCACACAAACCTATCTTATCGATGCGTTCACCGAGCACGCTGCAAGCGCTCTGGCCGCCAACCTCTTCCTTCGCAGCATCGCTGCGTGTGTCCTCCCACTAGCGGGTTTGTCTCTAATCGATAGCCTTGGGCTCGGGTGGAGCAACGTTCTACTTGGTCTGTTGGCCCTAGCTTTCGGCGTGCCGCCTGCCATTTTATATTGGTATGGTGAAGGATTGAGAAAACGCTACGCCATCATCCTCTAGCCTGAACTAGGTAGGTATCTCGTACCATTGGTAGTGTTAGGATTGCGGGAAAGGGTCAACACACCCCTAAAATATCCGCGGGAGCATTGGCACGCAACCAACACCCCTTTAAACCCCTTTATTGCGACCTTGTTTTTTCGCTGTTTCAACTAAGGCCCATGCTAGGACATGAGGTAATTGCCCTCTTTGAATTCTTTATGTAGCTACGAAGGCTCTCGCGGCATGCCTGCGACCAGGCTCTCTTTATGACGGGGTCTATAAGAATAGCCACCGTGTATTTAGAACTATAGACGAATTCAATATATCGCTCCTACAGTTCCAAGAATATGTACTAAGAGACAACGCGCCCAGCATGCGTACAGTTTGTTGGGGGAAGCCCTTATAGAGCTTGTGGGAGGCATTTTCTAAGAAAAGCTAGCACGTATAACATGATTAAACGCTAGTTGGAGGGCGGCATTACGACATAGCAAGTCGAGGCATAATTCTGCCATGACATCAAGAGAAAGTGTGAGACGGTGTAATGTTCAGCTAGTACCTCTGCCGGGTAGCCCCTACCCCCATGTATATAAAGCCTCCCGATCTCATAGATTCAATCCTTACATGAGTTTACCCATCCCCCAAAGTCCAACAACCGTGCAAGGAACATATGGTCTAGACTATATACACAAGAGAAACTAATACCCCCCTCGCTCACTACCACCATTCCCATCGCACAGACGAACCCCGATCTAGCCTTGAGAGAAAAAAAAGGGAAAAAAAATCAAATATTGACAGTCAAGTCGAGTATCTCGCCCTCGACGCGTTGTGCCTACTCGACTAGGATCTCCTGAGCCATCAATTTTTCTTCTTGTGGCGACTTGCTTTCCGTTCCATCAAAAGCACCATCACCAAAAAGCTCTTCGGAAGATTCGACATTCCCAATAACATTGGCTAGTGCCTTCAACATGCTTTTCCGAAGATATGGTCCCGGCGTAGCCCACAACTTTCCAGTCGGTAGACTAACTCCTTTTCGGCCCATCCAGGCTTTTCGTACATGACGTACCGTAGCAGAGTCGACACGAAGTGATAGTATAGAAAATGATGGGCGGGTCGATTATCGTTTTTGAATTCCAATTCCGTTCCACCTAGATCCCCATACTTCCTATATCTGGTTATGGTATCGATTCCGTAAGTACGAAGTTTTTCGTTCATCAAGACGAACCACCATCGGGAAGGCTCGCCATCCTCCGCTGTAACGGGTACAAGCATGAAGGCTCCCTTGTCAAACTGTTTCCCTAAAACAGTACTCATCACCAATCCACCCCCCATACTTCAGATAAGTTCAGCTCCCTAATACCGCTCTCCAAACAAGTACCCAGCATTGGCATATCCAATCGAATGAGGAACTATGTGAGCCGATGTTCGTGTGTTGGAGAATGCATATTCCTTCAGGATCGGGCACCACAGATTGCTCTGATCTTCGGGATTGTGGGCGTTATAGTAATGGCGGAGCCCGCCACTCCACTGGTTGTTTTCATGATTGTCGCGTACCTCCCAGCCTGCGGGGCTCTCATGGGTTCTCCACATATTCGTTAGAAGCTCGGCATAGGCAGCTGCAAAGTCCGGTTCCTCGTCGTAACGTCCTCACTCATTCCCGCAGGATATATGCTCTCTAGCGACTGATCGTAACGTCTTCATGAGTAAGTCTTGCCCTTTTCTTCCAGTAGTCATAGGCTAGCTTTTGGAAATCCCCCTTCTTTATTTCATTAGTTGTAAATGATTCGCGGAGAGCCTCGAACAAAACTTGGTATTGCTGCTCATAGTTGTGGACTTGTTCTTGCCGAATCTGAAGATGCTCGGCCGGACCTAGATGTTCTGGGTCTTGAGAAAGCTCCGATACCTTGGGTTTCAAATCGTTATGGCTCTGTCTTAGTAGTTGTATCTTTTGTTGAGTGTGTAGCGGCACTAGAGAAGTTGGTTGGGAGGTGTGATGGAGGTGGAGATGATGGTATGTCGGTGACATTCTGCTTGCCTTTTCCCATAGTAGCGACTTTTTAAGCTACTGTTAGTTATTGAAAGGGGAAGGGTTATAAATCGACGGAAAATGAAGGAAATCAAGTGATACGGTGAGGAAAATGACGATAAACTTACACTAGAGAAGCAGCTAGCAGCGTTTTCGATGAAGAGCAACTTCTTGTCATCGGCGTCGAAGCCTAGGCCTATAGTGTCAACGGACTTCCTAAGCTCCCCTTTCCAAACTTTCCGGAGGCTCGCAACGATAACGAAATCCTCGCCATAAACATCCGGCCTCTGTATGTATTTAATGATATCCACCCGCTTTTCACAGAAGAGCGCTTCACCCCTGGGAGCTTTCAACCCCCACCCGAACAACTCCTTGAATTTGTCACCCCTATTGCTACCTGGTTCTTTCTGAGTGACTCCGCGATGTTAAATGATAGACATCTCCCCCGACAGAATATGTTGTGGGTCTAGTTGCCATTGCACGATTCTCGCCGGGACCTTATCACTACCTCATTCCGACCTCTATTTCTACATACACTAAGGAATGGAGATGACACTATTGTCTCAAGTGAATTAGAGCTCCACCAGTGGGGTATCGCTCACTACAAAACAAGGTAAGGGTAACCGTATATACATCTTATATATATAGAAAGAGGAATATACAGTTAAATTCCCGATTCCTCACGTCACTCATGGCCGTAGGTTGGCCACGCACTTTCTGAGGGTCGTTGTGGTCGGTTTGAGTCCTGTTTCTATCTTATGCACCGCTCCAACCTATACGGTGGGGGTAGCCGAAAAGCCTTGATGCTATAAAGGCCCAAAGGGAGAGAGACTGAAGCCGATCGATGGTAGGAGAAATTGGAGTAGTCGTTCCCTTGGTCCCATGCCCACTTGATTGGGGAGAGATTGTACCGCTAGATAGTTTAAAAGCCCTGCTATAGAGACGACCGCTAGACCAGATCTGGAGGGAGTTGGTAAGCCTCATGCTGAGGAAGGCGAGGAGAGAGGCTATATGGGTGTTGTTTAGGGACCACCCAGGAACGTGCCATCGGGAAGGCTCCACTGAATGGGGGTGGGGATGGCAGCTTACGGTATGGTAAGCCATCAAGCTCACAGCAGGAGCATGCATCGTAGCGGGACCAAGATCTGACTTTGGTTGGTTCTCGGGGCGCCGTTGCTACAACCGGGGTTCGTGCATCTCGGGAGTGTCATTTTCAGGATCTTGTGGCTCCCCACGAACTACGGAATGCATGTTGTGCGAGGCGCGCAGCTCGAGCTGTGGACATTAACCTATCTGAAGGAGAACCTCTTCCATACTTTCCACTCCCATGCCCACGTCGACCTCATGTAGGGCATGCATCGTAGCGGGACCAAGATCTGACTTCGGTTCGTTCTCGGGGCGCTGCTGCCGCAACCAAAGGTCGCTCTCGGGAGTGTCATTTTCAGGATCTTGTGGCTCTCCGTGAATCTCTTCCATACTTTCCACTCCCAGCCCATGCCGACCCCATGTAGGGCATGCATCGTAGCGGGACCAAGATCTGGCTTCGGTTGGTTCTCGGGGCGCTGCTGCCGCAACCAAAGGTCGCTCTCGGGAGTGTCATTTTCAGGATCTTGTGGCTCTCCATGAACCTCTTCCATACTCTCCACTCCCGTGCCCATGTCGACCTCATGTAGGGCAATTGTGCGGCTGGTCAGGCCCGTAGTCTGCACGAGAGGACCGGAGAGGTATTCCATCCTGGTAGAAGTTGCTTCTCGGTGTGGAGAGAGGTATCCCATCCTGGTGGAAGTTGCTTCTCGATGTGGAGAGAGGTATTCCATCCCGGTAGAAGTGAGTTGCTTCTCGGTGTGGAAAGAGGTATTCCATCCTGGTGGGAGTTGCTTCTCGGTGTGGAAAGAGGTATTCCATCCTGGTGGAATTTGCTTCTCGGTGTGGAGAGAGGTATTCCATCCGGTAGATGTGAGTTGCTTCTCGGTGTGGAAAGAGGTATTCCATCCTGGTGGAAGTTGCTTCTCGGTGTGGAAAGAGGTATTCCACCCCGGTGGAAGTTGCTTCTCGGTGGATCCTGCGAGCGGGCCACGGGCCCGGCCGAGAATACGTTTCGTGTCTGGTGCAGCCGAAAATCTATTGGACTCGCTGTCGGAGAGTCAAGATTGCGGCTGTTAGCGGGTCGAACTTGTCGAGTAGGTATAAAAAGTACCGGGGCAAATTGATATGCCTTCTCCACTGGCTCGGAGTGTACTCCATATCTCCACATGCGTGCTGGCATAGTGTACCCCGATGCTGGTCGGTGCGGGTAAGGGGGGCAGTGGGACGCGTTCAGTCAGAGTCTTTCCACATAGCCCACCACACATAGTCCACTCGGCCCATTATATGGGAGTCAGGACGGGGCTGCTGGCAAACTGCTGGTGCCACCACTTCGCGTACAGGCGTAAGGGATTGCTTGTGCCCGAAAAAAAGCGGGAATGCACTTCCCCGCCGGCGCGGGTGCAATATGGCACAGCCACCTCCGGACACCCTACCCTTGCTGAGGAAGCAAGGTGTCCGGGGACTTCTTCTGGGAGGTCGTTGTACAGGATGTTTCGCTGGGGAAAGAAGGAAAGAAGAAGGATTGATCCCCCGTAGGAGCGAGGGGTTTTTATACCTGAGTTCCTGCTCTGTCGGTGGGTGGGTGTTGACAGTGGTGTTGACAGAGGTGCGATATCGATTGTACTTGGGGTGTTGACTAGTGTCTCTACCCACCAACACACAAGCCACACATGTACTCAATATCAAGGGTAAGTATTTGGCCCGTGCACATCACTATTGTGGAGGCGGATTCTGAGCCCGGGCGGTTAGCTCACCTACTTCGCTGCCACCTCTTGTTTTCCTTGCTGCTTTCCTTGTTGCACATGTACTACCAAAGCGAGCAGAAAAGAGCATTCTGCCCACCGGCCCGATACCTTCCACCTATTGGGATGGAGGGGCCAGAGACTTATCCCCACACATACATACATGTACATCATCAACCCTTACGCACGTGACATGCCGCTTCCAACATTCCGCCAACCTTACTACTCGCTGTTTTAACAGGCGATGTTTCACACAGAAATCTGCCCCATTCAACCACGACGGCCGGCAGACACCCCCACTCCCACCCCCACTCCCACCCCTTCTCAAGCACCTATAGAGGTGCCCGGTCACATAGCGTGACGGAATAGACTGTACTGGCAGTTAGTACCAGAGTAAGAAGCAAGACACGTCGTGAGAAAGACGAACTTGCATGAATTGTATATGAACCTAGAAAGGTTGGCATAGCCCAGCCCGTCCTATAGCCCCTCTGGGCTCTCTTCCGGACGTTAAATAAACATCATCACCATCATCATCATCACCATCAACAGGCGATGTTTCAGCTTCGATCTTATATAGAGCCGCACCAACCTCTAGATCTACACCTCGAGGTGAAAGGAGTCTGGTGCTCCGCGATGGCAGACGCCTTCGCCTTTTGTCTGCTGATCCTATGCGCTGCTGTAATCAGTAGCCATGATCCATATCACGAGTTGTCGGAGCCTTCTGATAAATAGAGGGAACCTGAAGACATATCACTCTAACCTACGAGCAATACCCGCGGCGCAGCCAGGTGGGCGGGTAGCCGCACTACCCAGGACTGGGGGTTATGAGGTGCCAACCTATTCCCCTTACCGCCCTTTTCTATACTGACTCCTACTCTTATGAAGCGGTACTAGATCTACTTTGTTGACAGTGACATGTAATTCCACGAAAACCCCGAAAATTTGTGATAGCTCCACCACACGCCGTAAAGTAAAGAGAATCGTAGGAATCAGTCTATTTAGCTCATACCAAAAGGCTAGACATACTAAAGAGCCATCCATACAATAGTGCAGCGCTGCATTGAGGGGCAATGCAAGAAAAAAGAAAAAAATTTTGTAGCGCCCCCCTCCTTCATGGACGCGGGTCTGGGCTTCCGTGGTTTTTGTTTTATTCCAATTAAATTACCCCATCCGCTGCGGAGGCGCTGGCTATTCTACGTCGGCGCGGCTAAGATACCGATAAATTTACCCAATACATTGGCGAACCCTCCTCCCGCACCACCTCGCGATATACGGCATCACCGCAAACTGAAAGGTGCGCCCATTTAAGTGGGTTTGGCGTAACTGTTCCTTGTTAGGTTTCTCTGCGCGTCTGTGCAGACAATGTGGCGGGAGCGGTCTGTGTTCGAAGGAGCAGCAACAGTCTATCTATACACACGGGAATGGTGGCAGTCTGTATATACGCGGGAACATCAACAGCCTATGCGCAAAGGAGCGGTAACAGTCTACACCCAAAGGAGCCGCAACAGTCTATACACACGGGAATGGTGGCAGTCTGTATATACGCGGGAACATCAACAGCCCATGCGCAAAGGAGCGGTAACAGTCTACACCCAAAGGAGCCGCAACAGTCTATACACACGGGACGGCGGCAGTCTACCGCTAGGGTATGACGAGCGAAGTGGCTCGTGACGCGTGTGAGCGCGTCGACCGTAGGTGTTACCGTGGTATACTCGGCCTAGTCACGATGGGCCACTCAGCCTGGCACCCAGTCTCTTTTCATCGTCACTTACTTGCCTCGAGATGGAGCAGCCAATCATCATTAATGTCGCCATTTATTATGTTCGCAATAACAACGGCCTGGTGTTACAAGGCAACCACAATACAGGAGACTCATCTTATTCAGTTGGCTCTAATCGCGGCCACCTGTTCCAAGGGAACACCGGTATTAACTACAGTAGTATGTGAACCCATAGCACCACCACAAGGTAGATGGGGGTCTCGCGAGGTGTATTTAAACCCGCCAGATCCCCACATATCTCGCCCTTCAGATCCCATTCACTCCACATCCTGTTCGCTCCTGCCAGTATTCTCCGCGTTAGCTAATAGGTTGTCGCTACAGACAACTTTAGTACGTGGCATTTTAGGAATGGTCTCGTGAGCCTATTCCCATCTCCCGCATTGCTGACCCCGTCGAACCCATGGCAGCAACACCACCCATCGGCGGACACCCACCCCCCGCCCATGCAGAGGTGCCTAGTTCCATACGGGATCTATCGGCTGCCCACGGATCCATCGAGGAGAGGGTTGACGGAACTTGCGGGTGGTTGCTAGAGCGAAGAGAGTACCTAGATTGGGT
>JAJDFE020000516.1:0-27336 GCA_021527465.2 Geoglossum glabrum | reverse complement strand
GGTCGAAAGAGAGAGCTGGCTCGTTGGAGAGGGGATACGGGTTTGGGACAGCTGCACCATGGTGGGGGGACAACATTGACATTGGCAATGATGTGAACAGTTGGATGTTGACGGTGTTGTAACTTCCCTATATGTGCGTACAGTAGCTGCCTCGACCTGTACTCACCCATGCTCACCTGAAACTCACCCGGCTCGCGCGAGCAAAGGGCGGCGTTGCTCACCCGCCAAATTAGGGTGAGATCGCGGCGCATTTTCATAACCTTGGCGAGTGGCCAGGGAAAGTGGTATGAAGGAGAGGCGTGGTACATGGCCTGTCCTCCTTAATATGATGCACGCAGTGGCCCACGGCCACTTGAGACCGCAACTGGATCTGTCCACATATCGTTGATCGTAGGCAGTAGGTATCTGGCGCAGCCGCCCATCAAAGGGCTTGTCCAGCAGTCAGGCGATCGATTTGTAAGACTTGACCCTTGCCCCGCAAACAAGTTGTGTCACTGTCAAGACCCCCAGACTCCAACATTGCCACCGCCTGTTGTATTGAGACTCGCCCTTCCACTACAACACGCTTCGCCGATTCCAATAATGGCATACAATAGCTCATACAATCCAGATGCATTACCGGCGTAAGTTCAACCTCTCCCTGCCTCTCGCGGTTATAGTGGGGCTCTTCAAACCACATCGGCCACGCTGATCTCTCCCCGAATTCCGGATGCCCCTCCTGCGAGTTCAAGGCGAACTCGAGATAGCCGTATCTGGATTACTTTGTGCTTTGGTGCTGATACTTGCACACACATAGACACGCCGAGCCCGAGCAGGTAACTCGCTCTGCAAATCCGGACAGCAAAGCTGACGTATTTACCTGCTGCTAAACCACCTCCCCTACAGGCTGCAGCGATGCTCTCCGGCTACGACTCACGCCAGGCAGGGGGCGGCCGTCCCGGTCAAGGCCAATTCTATCAACAAGAGCCTCCGTCATACGGGAAGCCGCAGCCTCCTCCACCTCAGCAAGGCGGGTATGGCAGTAACCCTAGCAGGTATAACGATCCTAGCGGGTATAGCAGCGGTTCTGGTGGGTATGGCGGGGGCCCAGGTAGGGGGCGGGGGTTTGACCGAACATACAACCAAGGCATGGTGTCTCCTCCACCTCAGGGCCGAGGAGCTGGGACGGCGCAGGGCGGGGGTGCACGGCTCCAGTCACTGTTTGACGCTGTTGATAGAAATAGTATGCAGCAACTGGTTACGCTTCACTATGAGTATGGGATTCAACACAAGGCAGTCTCTGACCACCCAAAAATCACATATAGAAACCGGCCAGTTGACGGAAAAGGAACTCCAGGCGGCGCTGGTGAATGGGGACTATACATCTTTCGACTTGCGCACTGTCCGCATGATGATCAGGTCCATTCCATCCCAATGTCAACCAGTTTATGTTCTCTGCGCTATTGACTGACCAACGCGGTAGAATGTTCGATACGGACCGCTCTGGCACAATAGGGTTCCTTGAGTTTTGGTAAACAACTGACACGGGATACGTTCTTGAAGTTAGCATTCTGAGAGTGATATTAGTGGCCTCTGGAATTTCCTGTCTGCTTGGAGGGCGTTGTTCGACCGCTTCGATGAAGACCGCAGCGGCGACATCAATTCCGAGGAATACAGCAATGCTCTTCGAGGTATTTCTTTTTACCCACGATTATCTCTGCGAGCCTCTACTTTATAGTGGCTAAACTCCCTTGTTGTGAATATCAGAATTTGGATACCGTCTTTCACCAAAATTCGTACAAATGTTATTTTCTAGCTACCAAAAAAGAGGTGAGCGAGAGAATCTTGTTTTAATACGGTTCTGTCAACAGCGGAACCCCCCTTTGCTAACGCGTTACTATGTCGACGGTCTCTCGATAGATAGCGGAATTACTTTCGATTTGTTCGTGCAGAGCTGCATCAGCTTGAAGCGCATGACCGAAATATTTAAGAAATACGATGATGATAGGGACGGGTGTGTTTTCCTGACTTCGTTTCCCCCCCGGTTCCTTCGCATATTGCTGCGTAACTAACCCTATGCTGAAAAATAGATATATCACCTTGAGCTTGTAGGATTTTTTTTTCTTTCATGGCTTTATATCAAGTATGCCAATTGGTGACTGACATTCTTACGTACTCGATTTTCTAGCGAGGAATTTTTGACGGGTAAGCAAAAGCTTCTCAGTTATATACCTCCTTGAGCGCTGTTAACCAAATATTTCCCCAGAAATCCTACAGAATCGCCAAGTATAAGTTGTACACCAGGTGGACAAAGACGGAAGAGTAGGTCGAGCCTTTGATCACGTTCAACGGCATTAATAGCTAAGAGCGAGAGGGGTTTTTCGGATTTCTCATTAGAGCTCGAATCAAATACAAATCTCGTTTTGGCTGGGCGAACAGCTCGCTTGAAAGAGTTCGAGGCCGAAAATTGCGCATTCTTTTGGAAATACGGGTTAAAACCTAACACGGGAATTACCTCGATCTCTAAACCTTATCCGTAGCATCGCCTTTGGAATCGCCCGTTGTTTCTGGCACCGTGTTATTATGTCTATCCTTCTCGCCACCCCCGTGATGCTGTGGTAGCCCCGTCTTCATCTGCAGATTCTCTTTGCTCAATGTGTGCTCCCCTACCGTAGGAGAGTCATTAGTTAGCTGTCCCTAAGCCGGGACTGGAGCGGTTGGGTAAATAGCCCTCACGGAGGCGTAACGGGACTCACCAACAAATATGCTTGCTACCAACCCCAATGCACTCACACACATAAAAACGATCCAAATCTTCTTCAAGGAAGCCCGGAATGCCTCCCTTGCAATGGCTTGATGTACATGGGACAACGAGTTAATGAAGCCCACGTTGGCCCCGGCTGTACCCCCGGATAGCAACGCTGCTGCCCCCTGGCCTAAAGAGGCTTTCAGCATTGTGGCCTGGTTCTGCATGCCGTTCTGGAACACTACGCCGCCGATGACGACGGCGACGCTTGTTCCGATATTCCTCGTGAAGCCAAATGTAGCCGTCGCTGTTGCAATATCTTGTGGTGAGATCATTGACTGCAACGCAATAAGCGGGGACTGGAAGTTTGGTCCAGCACCGAGGCCAGCGACTATCTGATACATGATGATACGTGGCCAGCCCGGGTTAAGAGGGAGGTCGATCATGAGACCGAATCCGAGAGTCAGGACAACCATGCCGAACCAGATGGGTTCGAGGTATCGCCCCGTCTTAAGGATGTAGATCCCAACTACGCCAGAGCCGATAGAGAGAGTGAGTGCAAATGGGACAAGGAGAGCACCGGAAACGAGGGGGCCCTTGCCAAGGACGGCTTGGAAGTAAAGGGGTAGGTAGTATGCACCTACAATGAATGCCTAATTTCAAGTTAGTTAGGCCGGGTTTGGGGAGTTAACGACTCTTTGGGGCATTCCCACCGCTGCATGGCAGAAGCAGACCACCAATGCGGCAATGTTAGACCGGTGCCTAAAGATTCGCAGAGGCATGATCGGGTATTCTGGGATCCTCCACTCTACTACGAAGAATATAGTAAGGGTTACAAGTCCAGATACAACCAGACAGATAACCTGGACAGATGACCAAGGAAACACCACACCGCCAAGCTGGAGGCCAATTAGGAACATGACAACCCCCCCAATGATAGAAATACTACCTGTATAACAAGCAGTTTAGCATACGGGGCTACACTTACGATGTTAAGTAACGTACCGAGCCAGTCAATAGCCTTCAGGCCGGCAACAAGCGGTGTCTTGGGGGTATGCAGATGCAGGAAAAAGAGAATCATAACCATGGCAAGCCCGCTTGCTGGCACTGAAAAACCATGAGCAGGAGGTTTTAGTTAAAGGGTAGGGCAGGGCGTTTCTAACGGTTGATATAGAAACACCAGCGCCAGGAAGCCTAAGAAAATGTGAGCAAGGATGACAAGTACAGCACGGGTGGACCCACGTTCTGTGTAAACACTCCTCCCAGGACCGGACCAACCGAACTGGCTATTGCCCACACCATCCCAACGAAGCCTGGAAGGTGTTAGCGATAGGGATTTTCTGAAAAGAAACGCTTCACGCGTACCGAAATAAGCAGCTCGGTTCCTGCTCCGATCAGCAATCCTAGCCTATGGTAGTATTTAAGGGAGAAACTATACCTCATAGAAAACAAATCCGAGATACATATATTAACCAAAATAACACACCCTCCGCCACCCATGCCCTGGACCGCGCGGCCAGCAATAAGCATTTGAACGCTGGTTGAGGCACCGCAAAGCAAACTACCGAGAAAGAAAACACCTGTGGCGGTTAGAAGAATGGGTTTGCGCCCCCATATGTCACTATTCAGATGTGTCAAATACAGCTCCTCGCGCAGCACAGGGGCTCGCGGGGGGAGTTATTGGGGGGAAATATATTGGACGTAGCAGAGGTACAAACCTCAGTTTTCCCCATGAGGGGACAGTTGCCGCATTGCCCAATAGATATCTATTAGCGGGCACGAGGGTCAGCGGAGCGAGATGCGGGTTGGGGTTGGGGTATAACTATACGCTGCACCAATCCATGTATACCCAGCCGACGACTGGAAGTGCTCCGAGATTACAGGCAGGGCAGTTGTTATGATAGTCTGCGTGCTCGGGCCAATTCCCGATCAGCCCGCTACTCTTGGGATGCTAAATGCAAGAAACCGCCGAGGACTACAAACCTGATCAAGTGCAGCAAGAAACACGGCCATCTGCGTATTTGAAAAAAAAGAGCAATTCCTCAGGTTAGCCATTGCGCTTGCCGCTTCCTGCTGCGTATGAAACTGGGCGTTGGGCTGGGTCATACACATAATGCCACCATAATAACGGTTGTCTGGATTTTCGTCCGCTTCAAGGGATCTTGCTCTACCTCTGGAGTGGACGGAGTGTCTGCTACGGCAGCAGGTGATAAACCGGGGTCCTGGCGCACCTCTCCGGGTGCAATGTCGGCGGCCATGTCTTTGATCTCGCTCTCTGTATTTGGCGCTAGAGGCCGTGGCGTAGAGTGAGGAAGCAGATTGAGGAGAGGCGTACGGGCTCTGGAGGGGGCATTGGAGAGATTGTCTGCTCCGGACAGAGTGAAGTGGAGATTCTGGCTGACCAGCGGCCTAACCGCATCTGCGTGCATTGCGTCTCTCGAGATGCCGGCATTCCGACTCCGACAGACTCCAAACTCCAGATTCAGACTCAGACTCGGACTCGAACTCTAGAGTCCGGAGTCTGTACTGCACAGAGCAGTTGCTCCATGGAAGACTGCACTTGGCTGCCCACACCAGCACGGAGCACAGTGTATGTTGCGCCGATAGTTTGCTTTGTATGTACTGTACTTGTGTGCAGAGTAGATCTACCTATATACAGCAGCCCCCGTAACCCCTCCCCACACCGGCTCATACTTACCAAGTACACACATACCGCCTCGTGTCTACGTGCACACCAGAGAGTGCCCTCTGTACTCTACGTATACGTACAGGGTGTATACCGTGGACTTTGGGCATTTTTAGTGCAGCAGTCAAGTCGACGCGTAAAACCAATGCCGCGTGAAGAGGACCGCCAGCTCCAACTCGTGAGTCGCCCCTCCCCCCTTTCGCCGCAGACCTGCTGAAGTCTTCCAGGAGCTTAAGCAGCTCCAGACAGTACGCGCTAGCTTCGAGGTCTTGAGGGGATATGTCGACAGCATTGCCGCCAGTGTCGAGGGGACGCTTGGCAACTTCACCGCAGTAAATAGTATGCCCCACCGCCCCAAGAGGAAGAGCAACGCCCCTTTGGAGAACCCTAACCTGCCATTCTAGGCTACGCCAAGAGACTGGAAGCCGTGGTCGGGACTGCAGAGGATAAAGGAGCAAACGAGAGCAGAAAGGGCAATGGGTCGGGGAAGGAGCGGAAAGCGGAAATAGAGGGCGAAGTAAAGCCGAGCGAGAACCCTGGCAGCGTTTAAACCCTCTCTCATCAGAGTGCATCCTGCCCACCACTGATATACAGAGTGTATCTGCTATACGGAAGGACGATATACGTATTTTTGTATGTATGAATGTTTGTATACACACGGAGCACACTAGTTAATATGCTTTATTAGTTGAGTCCCTTTGTTGCACAATGGATGCATCAGCTTCCAATAATGTGTTCCATTAGGTGCTAGGAATAAGCTACACTAGTTGAGCCACAACGACCACTAACCGTAGGCAGAAAGAGGAGACTGTCATCGGAAAAGCACCAGGCAACGATATCAAATAGCGACAGCTCCGCTTACAGAACCACACACTTGCTCGGCAATCCACATGGCCCTCCCTTATTCTCCTCCTCTTGCTGGTGTGATAGCTGAGTGGCAGTAGACTTATTTTCCGTAGCGCCATTACCAGAAGCTGTTTCGCTCCCAACTGTTTCCCTACCCCCCCTGGCTTCTCCGCCTTTAGAACCATCTAGTCACGCAAAATTAACCTTCTTTACGGCCTCGTAGAAGGCCTTGCCGTGGCTATTGGCCAGTTCCAATTCCAATTTTGTGGGTTGACGAGAGCCGTCCGCACCCTGATTATCAGATCAGCAAACGGTACAGGTTTTAATGACGGACATGACCTACAGCGAATGTGCCAGCACCCCAAGGCGAACCACCCCTAACCTCTTGCACATTCGCCAACATTGGGAATGTAGTCTTATAGCCAAGTGGCACGTAGATGATCCCGTGGTGAGCCAAAGTGCTTAGGGTTGCAATAACGGTCGATTCTTGGCCACCCCCGGGCGTTCCAGTAGACACAAAGACACCAGCATACTTGCCCCAGAGCCCGCCTTCTGCCCAAAGCTTGCCGGTAGCATCCCAGAAAGTTTTCCATTGGGCTGGCATATTACCGTAGCGAGTAGGAATACCGAACAAGAAGGCGTCATATTTGGAAAGTTCTTCCGGACTGATAATTGGGTATTGGCCCTTAGTAGGGGCTCCCATCTTCCCCAGAATATCCTCAGAGAGTGTCTCCTGGACTCTATAGCCCTTGTTAGTTTTTCGGGCCATGTGGCTAGGTCTATGACCCACGCATCATTATTGTAGAAGGGAAGCCTACTGGAATCGATCCGCAGTGCCGCCACTCGTCACAATGCCCGCCTCTATTGCCTCGGCTAATTTGTTAATGTGGCCATACATTGAATACTGATAGATGTCAGACGCGGCCTCGAGAAAACTTTACTTTGAGGCAAGAAGGGGGAGCATCAACGGGAGGCATAGGCGAAGCCTAGTTCGCACGGGAAGCAGTTGTGGCGCAAAGCAAGACCGTACAACTTATGCATGTAAGGAAGTCAAACGTACCGTGACAATTGCGATCTTCGGTGCCATTTCGAACGACTGGGTGGGCGGGTAGCTAGGCAAGTAGCTAGGCAGCGAGAAGAGTTGCTGAGCGTAGGTCTCTGGGACGCACTGTCGGTCGGCAATTGATAAGGGAAACCACAGCTGTTCGATGTTGGATTTGGTTGTGGTTGGTGAGGGCTCGGAGGGGTAGACGACCCAGGACTTATATAGTGGAAAATAGGCATCACGCCAGGTCAAACATTGAAAGCGGAAACAAGCCAGGGCACCCCAGTAGCCGATTACAAACCATTTAGGCAGGACATGCTGCTACGAGGGCAGGGTGCATGTCCTGCGCACCCGTACCACTGGTGTATGCACGAAAATACGGCGGCGATAGTGACGCTGCAGGATCAAGAGCAGCGGGAGGGGAGTGCAAGATGCTGTGGGACGGAATGTGGATTTCGAATCTATCTGTAATCGCGGCAGCAGTTCACAATTGACATGGCCGGTGACGCAATGGCATGCTGCGTGCGGGGTGGAGCAGAGCCAGCGAACGAACGGACGGATAACGACGCAGGGCGATATGCTTACGGCCCCACTGACTAAGAATTGGGAATGCGGGACATGCGGCTCACGCTTTCCTACACGTGACTTATACTCCCATTTATCAGCAGCGACTAATACATGTAGTCCGCCAGCACCTTCAGCCTCAGCCCGCACCCGACGCCGCGCCGTTCAGCATCACAAAGTCATGCAGCGTTCCTAATGCCCTAAAACGTGGCCGTTTCGACACCGGCTTCGAGCAGCGTGGCCCCGAGCGCTTCGCCCTCACTCCTTAGCGGGTTGGCATCTGCTGTGATGGTCAACGTTGGGGGCAATAGCTTCAAACGCTTACCGATTGCCGAGGCGATAATCCATCGTTGGGGAGGAATGTCCCGACCGTCTAGTGGGGGGTCCATGGCTCGGGTTTGGGATTCGCCTCGAAGGCCGTGTATGTGCCGATTCTCTAGATATATCTGTGAGGGGATAGGAGAGCCTGGTACACAATCTTCTGACCGCCGCTGATGGCGGGGTCCGCGGCCTCCATGGGATTAGATAAACCTCCGGCACTGTCACCTGCAATACTGGTCTGCTCGTCCCTAATCTCTCCTCTGCCCACGCATGCTAAGAAACCAGACCTCCTCGATCTGTAGGGTACACTTTTTCCGTAGTACGCAAGACTAGACCCGCGGGTTTGGTCGCGCAGCACGGTCACCAATAGATACAAACTACGATAGGAACGCAGGATCTACGCCCCACCATGGAGGTACACGGCGCTAGTAGATCCCCCGCAGCGTTTGCAGCTTGTATAGCACAGCCTTCACACTGCCCATCGCTTTCTAGGGACTTCAAGCTACTCCGTCATGACTTTAGTTGCTGAAACGTGGTTCTGTGTTCCCTCGAAGGACTCGCGAGCTTCTTGGACACCCGATGCCCGTATCACTGGCCTCGCCGGTGTCTCACCAATGTCGGCGGAAGCCCGAGCAACGGGGTCAAAGCAGTGCTCCACACCCGTTGGATCGATGCAGTAGTCCGCGTCAGCGAGGGATGTATGTAGGCATCTTGCGTGATATTAATCTCCGTCTAAACAACTAAAGACACTCAATTGTCTAAACCAGGCCTCCTGTGGAAGGTGGAGGGGCTAGTCAGTATTAATTAAAGTCGATTCAGCTGCTCCATGCTCTAGCATAAACAGCGACATGGTGATGTAGTTGAAGAGCCCGTAGTGTGCTGGGGCCAAGAGTATTCTTTCTTTCACGGGGAGTTGGAACCAACTAGAATTTCCATTGCCTTCCACACAGTTCTATTTGCGGTGCGCGGCTTGGCGCACAGGCACCTTCGATTACAAGGCTCTGGCTGAGCTAAAGTACCGACTTTTCGTTTTCGCTCCCACTTTCCAGCGGCTTTCTTCGACATCACAGAAACAATTTCCTCGCACGTTTCTGTTGTACATTCCTCTTAGGTTCGCACAGCAGTGGCTTGAGCTCCTGCTGCCGTCTTCTGGCTTCTGCTCATATCGGGTGAGTCGTTTGGCGAGCGGGCCTTTTTTCCTCCCAAAGCTCCATCACCCTCGCCAGCTCAGCCTTAACTGTCTGCAGGTGTGTGCGAGTGATACTAGACACTAACCCTTCGCATTCCCTCAGAACCAGATATCATCCTGTGGTACCTCCGAAGAAACCCGCTTTTCAAGCTTCCTGCACACTCTTGCGTGTATATACTCGTCTAGTACCAGTCCTTCCTCTTAACCTCAACAAGAAGCGCCATGGTAGCTGAAACCAAGTTTTACGATATTTTGGGGGTACGCAGATGATTTGACTGGTAACCTCTAGACTGGTTTGAGACTGAGGTTTATTTGCTATCTAGGTCAGCCCCGGATGTTCAGACGCGGAGCTGAAGTCTGCGTACAAGAGAGGAGCCCTCAAGCACCATCCAGGTATGGCGGATCTCGCGAGCACCATTTAGTTGACAGGATTAACGTTCGTTGGATAGACAAGAATGCACATAACCCCGAGGCCGCTGAAAAGTTCAAGGACCTATCTCACGCGTACGAAGTCTTATCCGATCCTGACAAGCGCCAGCTCTACGACCAATATGGGGAAGAGGGCTTGGAACAAGGTGGCGGTGGCGGCGGCGGCGTGTCTGCAGAGGCTCTTTTCGCCCAGTTTTTCGGCGACCCGTTCGGATTCGCAGGCAATGGCGCTAGCATGCAAAGCCAAGGGAAGAAACAGGCACGAACGATTCACCACGTACACAAGGTCTCACTGGAAGATATCTATCGCGGGAAGATTTCCAAACTTGCTCTTCAGAAATCTGTCATTTGTTCCAAGTGTGATGGCCATGGCTCGAAAGAAGGTGCCGCAATGGATTGTCCAGGTTGTCAGGGCCGGGGTATGAAATTCATCATGCGCCAGCTTGCTCCAGGGATGGTCACCAGACAGATGGCTGTCTGCCCTGATTGCCAAGGAGAGCGTAAGCTCATCCGAGAGAAAGATCGGTGCAAGGCGTGCCTAGGCAAGAAGACTCTCATCGAGCGGAAGGTTCTCCATGTTCACATTGATCGGGGTATCCCGAATGGTCACCGCATTGACTTCAGGGGCGAGGGAGATCAGGTGCCTGGGATGCTTCATGGTGACGTTCAATTCGAAATTGAGCAAAAGCCGCATCCCCGTTTCCAGCGGAAGGACGACGATCTCTTTTATCAAGCGGAAATCGATCTCCTGACTGCACTTGCAGGCGGTACCATGAGCATCGAGCACCTAGACGATCGGTGGTTAACCGTCCAGACCCTACCGGGGGAGGTCATTAGCCCTGGTTAGTATTCAACTCAATTTCAAAGAGTTTATGCTTTATCGCCTTACAAAGATCTATAGGTGATGTGAAGGTTATACGGGGACAAGGCATGCCGTCCTACCGCCACCACAACTTCGGAAATCTCTACGTCAAGTTCGACGTGAAATTCCCCCCAAGCAATTTCAACGAACTGGGAAAAATTAGTAAGTTGGAAAAAATTCTTCCACCCCGCCGAGAGCTTCCCTCTATTGGAGATGCCATGGCCGAAGAAGTTGACCTCGAGGACGTGGATGCAAGTCAGCAAGCGAGGGCCCATGGCGGTGCAACGATGGAGGATGAAGAAGAGTACGGGCACCCATCCGGCGAGAGAGTCCAGTGCGCTACGCAGTAGAACGTGTTGGGCTTTCCAGGGATCCAGAGCTCCGATGATAAAATGAGAAAAATGATGAGAGAGCTACGGAGAAAGGACGCGGAATTCTAGCGCTTGTTTGGTGCTTCGTTCCAGCTTGTGTGTGGCTTTGCCGTCACGCTGTTGTTACGCAAGTCATCCACTTCATCTTCCTCTGCATCAATAGGTGTGGTTTTCGAGAGGGTCTTTGGGCGTCGGTCGTCAATATGAGACATGCTTTGCTTTTATGCGCGTTGGTCCCTTACATGTGCAGCTCCTTGCCTGCATTTAGACTTGCCCTATTTCGTTGCGGTTTCTCCATGGCTGTCCTATTTCCTATGGTCTCTTTCCGACCTGCCAGTTGTGGCAATGGTCATAATCTGGCGCTTCTGACCCATAGAAATCAGAACATAAAACAAAAAAAGGTAGAAAATCATCTGGAAACCGATTCTTGGTAGTCATGTGATCAACAGATGCGTCCCACACGTCTCCCACCAATACAAGTGGCCCACAAAGTCAACAGCCATGAGCTATGCGCCATGCCATGCGTTATATTTCCTTATGCCGAGCCAAAGCAAAGCATCTATCGCCATTATTCCTTGGCCCTAGTCCTGCGCTTGTACGTTGCCTCTACCATTACTCGGGTGCCCGAAGGAAACCACGGCAGTCAGTCAGCCCTTCCACGAGCTGTCAGCGTGGCACAAAGAGCAGTTCGAGGGTCAAATTGGCAGACCTCCCGCAAGGAAAAATAGCTATTGAGCCACCACCACGGGATGAAGGCAAACCCGCATACCCGACTGTATTGCAGCAGGCAAGGAGTAACATGACAAAGTTCGAAAATTGCGTTCTCCTAACACGCGTTGGCAGTTTTTATGAGGTTCGTCTGCATGAGTACGTGTCTGTGGCTTGTCAATTGACATCTAGCTAGCTTTATTTTGAGCATGCAGATGAATTTGGCCCATTGTTGAACTTGAAGGTGGCACAGAAAAAGACCAATGCAGGTGCTGTGGCGATGGTGAATCCCCTCCCTGAACTCAAGAGCGTTCGCTGATCCACACGCCAGGCTGGCTTCCCCTTTTACCAGCTTGATCGGTTCCTGAAGATTTTGGTTCAGGACCTCAATCGATACGTCGCAATTAGTGAAGAGTTTCCAAATGATGCATCTACTAGGGCTAAACCAGGGGGGCTGATATTCGACCGAAAGGTTACACGCATTGTCACTCCTGGCACCTTAATAGATGAGAACTTCATGGATCCTTACGAGAACAATTTCTTACTTGGGATCCATATGGAAAATAGAGCTCTAGTTCACCCAAAAGATGGAGAGAGACAGGGTCTCAGTACGAGCGAAACCACCAGACCACCTGTTGGGCTTGCTTGGTTGGATCTTTCTACAGGTGACTTCTTTACTCAGTCTACGACATTAGCATCATTACCTTCGGTCATCGCTAGGATACGGCCGCGAGAGATAGTTCTCGACGATAATCTTCGGTTCTCCTGTTACCATGATATCGTTCCGATGCTTCAAGAAGAGAGATACTTAATCACTTACCACCCAGCCCCACCAGAAGTGCCGCTAGTTTCCGCGTGGTCTCCAATGCTGGAAGTCCCTGTATCTGAAAGACTACAGGCAGACTTTACCACTGAAGAGGTCACAGCAGGTAGCGCACTTTTGGATTACGTTAAGGTCCGACTACTAGGTATGAAGATGAAACTACAACCACCTATAAGGCGACTTGCTATCGAGAACATGGGAATTGACAAGAATAGTATGCGAGCTCTTGAGATCAAACTGACGCTCAGAGATGGCATCACTAAGGGCAGTCTTTTTCACGCTATCCGGAGAACAGTCACGAAGAGCGGGGCGAGGTTATTAGGCAATTGGTTAAGTAGGTTAATTCCCGTTTTGCTATGTCTATGTCCACAGTTTGATAAAATCAAGTCTTGCGCATAACCACCTACTCTTTCACGTCTATACTAATATGAAAACCGGAAGCTTCGCCTTCAACTTCCCTCTCGACAATAAATACCCGCCTTGACCTTGTGTCCCAATTCATGAATGGCCAGGATTTGAGAGCAAGCGTAGTCCAATTGCTTCGTCGAAGCCATGACACTCAACGCCTAATCCAAAAATTCTCTTTGGGGCGAGGTGATCCCGAGGACCTGATTGCCCTTTCTCGAACTATTGAGTCCACCCGAGGCATATCTACGATCCTGGGAGGTATTTTGAAAGATGGTGATGCACTAACAAGCGATTGCTTGGAGCAACTGCTTCGCCGACTTAGCCTCGATGGCCCAACTGAGCTCGCCAATCGAATATCAAAGGCTATCGATGAAGAAGGCTTGATGCGGAGGCAGCGCCTTGAGGAGAGCGAAGCAGCCAATGCACTAGCGACAGTACGGGAGGTTGTGGACGCTCAGGTAGATGGGGACGAAAAGTCGACTATTCTCGGGAAGTGCGTATCAAAGGGGGAGCCAGGATCGAACAGTGGTGGAGATGTGGGGTTTGAGGATGTGTGGGTGATGCGAAAGAGGTATAAATCACTGAGCGCTCTAACTAAAACTTGAGACAGCGACTAAACCTGCATATAGTGCTAGCGTGGTTTTGCGAAGCCTGCACAATACTTTAGAAGGCCTTGGTGCCGAGAAATTAAATCTTGCGGAAAAGCTTAGGGCACAACTAGGTTCGAAACCCTCTCAAGACACAACTTGGTAAATAAGCTAAAGATAGGAAGGCGCAACTAGCTTAACATTGCGGTGGACTCCTAGCCTAGGACACATCTGCCATGTTAAGGGGAAAGATATCCGAACTTCTCTAGCGTCTCTCAACCACGCGAGGAATGTTAGCTCGAGCAAGTCGACACGGTCGTTCCATTTGCCTGAATGGACACAATTAGGTAGTAGAATCGACCAAACGAAGCTCCAGATCAAGGCAGAAGAGGGGCGGGTATTCCAGTCCCTGCGTGAGCAGGTATACTCCATCCACCATATCCCTCAAGAGATTTTCTCAACGATAAATAGGTGATTCTCAATGTTGTAAAGTTACGGCGTAACGCAGCGGTCTTGGACGAGCTTGACGTGGTATGTTCTTTTGCCGTGCTAGCACAGGAGCGAAACTTCGTAAGACCCATATTAAATTTAGGGTATGCCAGGCTCCTTAACTCTCGCAGGTAGTTCTAGGCTAACCTAATAGGTCCTCTCACAAAATCGTTGGCGGAAGACATCCAATGGTCGAAGCGGGCCTCAAGGAACAGGGGAGAAGCTTCGTCTCCAACGACTGCTTCATCGGCGATCAGGAACGCGTTTGGCTCATCACAGGGTAGGTTGCATACAAGTTGATGATCAGCAGACCCAATGTTGACTCCGACGTAGGCCGAACATGGCTGGCAAAAGTACATTCCTGAGACAGAATGCTTTAATCACTATCCTTGCACAGGTCGGATCATATGTGCCCGCCGAGTACGCTGAAATCGGCATTGTTGATCAGATATTCAGTCGAGTATGTTATCCCATTCAATAAACTAAATACGCTTATTGGTAACTGCTACCCAAGGTGGGCTCAGCAGATGATCTATCCCGCGGCCGGTCAACCTTTATGATAGAAATGCTAGAGGCGGCAGAGATCCTGAAGCAAGCAACATCTCGATCGTTTGTGAGTACCGCCAATCCTGCCCATGGAGCGCTTCTGAGGCGCATCGTATAGGTCATCATGGACGAGGTTGGCCGAGGCACGACACCGGAGGATGGTATTGCCGTTGGATATGCTTGTTTAGATCATCTGTACCACACGAACAAGAGCCGTTTGCTCTTCGCAACACATTTCCATGCCTTGGCAGATATGACGAATCACTTTAAACAACTTGGCTGCTACTGCACCGACGTGATAGAGGATGCCCACGGCTCGTTTTCCTACGTCCACAAATTACGCCGGGGAATTAACAAGCAATCGCATGCTCTTAAGGTAGCTCGTCTCGCGGGTAAGGGCCTCAATCACTTCAATTCCCGGTGTGCTTCATCAAGACTAACGGGTCAATATTCCAAGGACTGCCCGAGAGCGCGATCAAGATTGCGAGAGACGTCCTGGATACTTTACGGCCGCCGGTAAAGGAAGATGCGAGCCAAAAACCTTCAGTATCGCTTTCCGGATAGTGTATAGCCATGCCACTCTGCCTCTTGTCTCGCATTCTTCATATATACTTGTACAATATCAAACACTGGGCTTATTCTCCTCCTGTGGTTAATGCTTTGGACCGGGGGTTTGCATGCTTGTAATGCGTTGTTTTGGGCTAGCAACCGTTGGACTGTTGCGAAAAGTAGACAAGGGTTATTAGGCTGTACCATCCCAGCGAGAGTTTAACGGACCAAAATAAAGAGAGGACTCCAAACCGATTGAATCAGACGGCGGCTGGGTACTCATTACAATGGCCCCGAGACAAGCACCTTCAATTACCTAATGTGAAACCCACGATAAACTCTTCGCGCAATTCAGGTCCGTATATGAGATGGGAAAAGGAAATGGCCAACACGGATATGACCACCACGACATGGACGAGAGAGAGGAACTGGCCATTTTGAGCATTCCATACCTAGCAAGGGGTGGTTCATGGAAAGAGGGAGGGAGAGAGAGAGGAGCCTGAAGGACCAACCCCCCTCACACCCGGACTAGATGATGTTTTTTTTTTTTTCGCACTGTGGTTGGATTGAAACCCTAAAATATAACAATAGGGGAAGCTGAACAATTGCAGAAGAAGAAGAAGAAGGGAGCGATAGGGGGGCTTGATGCGAGATATGTACATGTATAATGTGTATATATATATATAACTCTAGTAAGATTCACATGCATAATGCTCTAGCTACAGGGGATCGAAAAAAGAAAGACAAGACAATCCACTAAAACTACTACCATTACTACCACTACTACTACAGCTTCGGTCTAGGGAATAATAGAGAATTAGTGCGCTTCAGCGTTTCCTCAGCTTCCCGCTCAATGCGCTTAACCAGCTCGTCGCAGGTAGGGATGTCGTGGATGAGGCCGACGACCTGGCCCGCAGTCCAAACCTGAAAAAGATGTCAGTTATACGCCGCATTCCCTTGGGGACGGTATTGTTTGCTATGCCACCTGAAAAGGGGAGGAGACATACACCATGATCCACATCACCCGTGGTAAAAACCATTCTTCCCCTCTTCCCACTTACTAGCGGCGCTATCTCCTCAAACTTCCCCTCCACGCTCTCCTTCTCAATCCTGACTGCCTCCTTCGCAATCTTATTAGCAAACAACCTCGTCGTATTTTCCCACCTCCTCAGAACTAGCTCCGTATCCGTCTCCTTTGCATCCACAATCGCCTGCTTAACATTCTGGTGAATCGGTGCTTCAATCGTACACATAAACCGAGTTCCCATATTAATCCCCTCAGCACCAAGACTTAGCGCCGCAGCAAGCCCCTGGCCGTCCGCGAAGCCTCCGGACGCGATAAAGGGAGTGCCGTTTAGGGATTGGCGAGCGCGACTCAAGAGAATGAAATTCGTGATGTCTGATTCACCGACGTGGCCGGCGCATTCGAAGCCGTCGATGGAGAGGAAGTGGACACCGAGTTTGATGGCAGAGAGGGCATGGCGGATCGTAGTGCACTTGTGGAGTATGATGCAATTTGCGGATTTGAGATCTTTTATTACAGGGCCGGGGTTGTTGCCGGCGGTCTCGACGATTGTTATACCTTCTTCAACTATGATGCGGGCGTAGGCTGCGTAGTCAGGGGGGACGAGGGAGGGGAGGAGCGTGAGGTTTACGCCAAACTAGGGGAGGTAGTTAGCTCTGTAAACACGGGGGGGGGAGGGGGGTTGGGGTGACGCACTGGGTTTTTGGTCATGGCCTTGCATTTTCGAATCTCCTTTCGAAGGTCCTCTACATTGGATTGAGGAGATCAGCGGACGTGGTATTGTTCCCGGAAAGAGAAAATGCGTGTTCTCGGGGGGGGGCAAATACCAGGAGTAGGTTGCGTCAAAGCCGTTAGCTATCGAAACCACCTTGGTCAGACCGCGATGATTCTGGCCGAAACAGAGTTGAACGACCTACTATCCCCAACCCTCCGGCATTGCTCACAGCACTGGCCAGCTCCGCATATCCCACCCATTGCATCCCGCCCTGCACAACGGGGACTACGCAAGCCAAAAAAAAAAAAAAAAAAGCCTAATCAGCTCCCAAAGAAAAGCGTGCGCCATGAAGGGGGGGGATAGGACCAGTTGTATACACACTCTTGATGCCCAACCTCCTCGTTAATTCCGTGTCGAACGGCATGCTTCACCCGTGCTTTTCTCTGGCAGCTGGAGGGAGATGGGGGGAAGTGCGGGCGACGGAAAGGCCTGCAAATTACGCAGACGCAGTGACTTGCACAAGTGGTGGAAGAAGCGGCGTATTATGAAGACATTGACGGGCACATGGGACTGTGGTTTTAGCCGAGGTATGGCGGACGTCTTTCCTTTTGTGTACGAGGCGCAGAGAGTACCCCGTACATGCTCTGTACGTACTCTGTGTACTGGACACTCATACAATATATAACGTCTATGCGCAAATGCTACATCTTCTGTATGTACAATGTACAACATACATCGACCTATGTAGCTTGAACCGGAGCAGGCACAACCCAACGCCCAAGTCACCGTTCCTCACCGTTGGTCTAACGCTAATCTCCTAAACCCCTGGACATAGACATAGAAAAAACAACAGCGCCCATTTAGGCTTAAACAGTAGTTGGGGGGGGGTATGCTAAAATAAAAAATAAAGTAAAAAAAATATTGGGAATAGAATTGCCGGCGCGTACCCCAAAACAATGCATCCGGAGAGGACAGGATATCAACAAAACGAAGGTGCGGTGTGCCTGCTCTGTACATACATCCATACATACATACATACATGATACATTACTATATTGACGTCGTCCTCCCTGCAGTCCTCACCCGAGGCTGCTTCAAGCTGATTACTGACTCCAGCTCCCTAAGCATATTGGTATTCGCATCAGACTTTTCCCTCGCACTCGCAACTCTCAACCGTTCTTCCTTCATTCTGGCAATCCTCTCCTCCCGTGTGAGTTTGCTTCTCTGTTTCGGGACTGCAATAGCCTCGAAAATCTCCTCGTTATCCGAAGTACTCATCTCCAGGCTAGAACGAGAGTTGCTATCCCCGGTTAGTGCCCTCAACGCGTCCTGAGGGCTACCCTCCACTGCCGTCGCACCACCGATCGAGGAGGTTGATAATCTCCAGCTACTGGAAGACTGAGACACTCGCCTCTCATTCCTATCGATATTTATGGTCAACGCAGCCTTTCCGACCTCCCATTCCTGCATCAAAGCTTTGAGATCGCCCCCGATAGACTCGTACTGCGTGATCAAGTTTGCGCCGAGTTCCGTAACATCCATGGATTCGTCCAAGCTTCTATCGCACTCCTCTCGCAATATGTGCATCTTGGCCTGGAGTCCCCTAATCCCCTGTGAGAGGGAGTTCAGTTTCCGAAGTTGGGCCCTCCACCGCTCTTGGCCGGAATTCAGGGGCAGTTTCGGCGTTTGGGGAATTGGAAATTCTAGAAACTAGTGAGAATCTACGGCACTCGACCTAATAAAACAGAGAACTCACGTTCGTCTTCAACCAGATATTTCTTCAGCGTCTCTTCAGCCTCTTTCATCACAGCCTCATTTCTCTCAATCTCGTCTACTGCCGTCCTCCACCTTGTAAAGTCAGGTTTACCACCATCAGCGTCCAGTGCCAGCAGACAGCACAGGAAAACCCTTCTAGTAGTATGTAGTCGATAAAGCAAAATCTTCAGCGATTTTAGAGATTCCGCTCCGTCGAATTCGGCCTCAGAGTAACCCCTATTAGCTTCTTCTAGATCAGTGGTGCTAATATCGTAAATGTCATTGTATTTATCCAGGTCAACATCTTCCGCCAAGGGGCGAAGTAAGACGTAAGAATGTGAGTGCGATGATATGGCCGTCGCAAGGAATGAGTACAGCGCCTGACGAAGCCTTAAACAACGTCGGTTCTGGCTGCGTTCTTCAAGTCGGGTTATCGGCGGAAGAGGTGTGCTGCTGCTGAAATATGAGTACCTGAGAAACTACTAGTATAGAAGATGGGGACTTGCATCCGATAGCCTCGAGACACGATCTCAACTTCCTGGATCAGCGTGATGGCAGCCGATGCAACGACATCAAATGCCTGAGAACTCTCAACAAAAGCCGCTGCCGCGTCTATAGACTGACGCCTTAGATATTGTAGCCACTGTCGCCTCGCGTACGTGTACATCACCATTGCTGTAACGATAAAGAATAATACGACGGCAGTAACTCTACCCTTGCTCGGCTTGGACTGTTCGCCACCGCGCGCCCAATGTATCATCCAAGCAAAGACAAATGCACCTACACCGGTAGCAACAAGAACCGTTAAATTGAACGGGGCATTTTGCGCTCCCTCTAGGGGCTCGAGGCTTGTGGGGCCCTCATGTTGCGGGCCGCGTCTCGGCTCGTAGTGCGAAACGTTGATATGCTCATTAAGAAGTTGAGAGGCAACTATGGTGTACCGGAACTGCTCTAAGAAGCGTGCATTTTCCGCTCGCCCAAGTCTCGAGTTAACGGCGCGCTAAAGAGCGTAAGCAACGAGTACTAGCACATGCATATTGTATCCTGAGTAAAACGAACCGAAAGAGCATCATGTAGCTTAGCTACCGCGGTTTTTGGGGACGCCCTTAATCTCCGGGGCCTGGCCCACTTGCCCCGGAATCTTGGTTGAATCGTAGGTGGACCACGAGGCGCGAAGGATTGGATTTCGGGTGATGATGGCTCCTCTATCTCCCCTTGGCTCGGTGCCCATTCAGCGTCGCCAGCACCTTCCCCTACATCAGGTCTCAGAGTCAGCGTTCCAAAGCCCACGGCCATCATCCCACGGCGCACCTTCCAAGTATTCCGCCAAAGGCGAACCCTTAAAGACAACAGGTTCCATAGGCCAGCGGGTTGCTATAATGCGAGCTCCATAGTGAGTGAGTGTAGGGTCCGGGTGCACGAGAGAATTCGAAATGCGCCGAGCAGGATCGGAACAAGGTGCTGAACTTATACGCCGGGCTCCTCAGAATATCGGGCAACGGTATCTGATGGTCCGCCGCAACGAATATCCAGAAACGGCGACTGTGGGTTTCACTGCGAGCTTCACGGCGAGTTTTACTGCGAGTTTTACTGGTCGCTGTTGGTGGAATCGCTAACGCCGCTTAGGCAGCGTATAATAACGTTAGTTAACATTACCCCAAACACTCTTGGAACAAGACCGCGGATCGCCCAGCTCACCCAGCTAAAGCGGCGTCACCTGGGTCACAAGTTGCTAGCTTAGCCTGGCAGCGATAACCACAGAACCACAGAACAAAGGATCTCCTAATATCACTCTCTCCCTCCCATAAGACGTTTTCTAAACCGGCAATATTCATGCATGCATGCATGCACTGTGTGCCCTGTTTCCTTTCCCCCTCCCTCACCCCTTTCACCTCCCTGTCCTGTACCCTAGGCCAACAACAACAACAACAACAACAAGCATAGAGATGAATACCACCACCTGGCTCACTCACCTCGGCGTTGGTGAAACCCCATAGTGATCGAAGTCTATACGCTTCACTAGCATAGCTGAGGGGACGATCCCGCTGTGTGACCTGCCTAGATAGCAACGATCGCTTCTACCCCTTCCCCCAACGGGGCTATTTATCTATAGTAGTCCAGAGTTCGGCTGTCGTTGCTGTAAGGTGTGCAGGGAGTACGCCCCGGTGCTACGGTATATATATAAAAAAACATCCTTCACCATTCCGCAACTCGGCGGAAAATAGATTATTTTCATTTTTATTTTTATTTTTTTGGAATTAATGCCTATATTGCACGGGGTGATAGCTCCGCGATCCGTAGCGCGGTGCAGACTTCCTGCGCTCAAGGCACGGCGTTGTTTTCTATAATAGATAGATACGAACGCACAGCTGTAACTTAGTTTATGACCCTATGTGCAGCCTGGTTGTGTTGCTATTAAATGGCTTTGTTCCTAATATGATGCTAGGTTCGGTTGACTGCCCTAAATCGAACTTTCCCTCCCTCCATCCCAGCTTTTACACGTAGGTCCCCCTTTCCTTGATCCCTCAGCCACTCTCGCACGCCCTTGTCCGTGACCATCGTAGTACCTGACAGCTCCTCCGCCTCGCATGTCTTCATCTGTGCAACTGTATACCAGCAGTCTCCGAGCATAGAAAACCGCACGGATAAGAGGAAAACCACACCGATTGCGAAGACGAGCACGAGGTAGGAAGTCGTGATAGTACCAACGATTATAATTCCGCGGTAGGCTCGGGGACCCGGAACAGAGACGAAGGAGGTAGTATTAACGCTGCCCGAGAGATCAAACTGTTCTCGCCTGCTGTAGTACTCTGTGGTCGTCAGTGAGGTGAAGTGAGCTTGTAATGCCAATGCTGGAGAACCGGTATCTTTGAGAATATCCTGAAACACAGCGATCCGTTCTTGATGGACGTACGATTCTGCTGAGTTAGAGGAGGTGCACACAGTACACATGTGTGCGGACTGGTTTCCCCGTATACGCCACCAGCTGACGTCCGCAGGATTAACGCCAACAAAGGGGAGCGATATGCTAACGGTATCCCCCAAGTTAGATGCCCAGGACTCGTTGAAGCGAAGAGCCATCAGTCCTCTGTCCTCTACAGAAACGGGTGACTTGTTAGCACCCAATTGCTTGCGAATAGTATCAGTAATATACGTTCGACTCGAAGTGTTCCAGCCCACAACGGGCTCAGTACGGTTCGACACCCCGTAAGCATTGACGGGCACATCGCTAGAGCTGAAGCTGGTATAGCAGATGCTAAGGCTGATGCCAACCTCAGGTAATTCGCTTCGCAGTTCCAGCCATTCATCGTGTTCAGCGCTTGTAGTGTTAAAGCCACTCCTGAAGACTGTCGTCCAATTTTCACCAGTACCAGAAGAATTCAGTACCAGATATGCCTGTCCCTGATACATGGAACTAGGGCCAGATATCATTTTGGTAGGCGGGTCTGCTTCGAGACCACCGGCAGAATCTGGTAGCACACAAATTGACAACAACCATTCACTTTGGTTCTGGCTAAACGGTCTTCTGTCAAAAGGAATTGAACAGTTTATGGGAATGCCGTAAGGGCCTCCATTTCCACCGTACTGATCAGATGAATTTGTGTAGTTTACTACATGCGGTGATAGTCTCGTAGAGGAAATCGACCCCCAGATGTAGGCGGGGGTTTCGGTGACGTTCGGCATGTCTAGGTGAAGAGCGGCAGCGGGTCGGATGCAAACCACCCTGGTATCTACTAGTGTTGCACTACCAGAGTAATTGCGCAGCAGCTCTCGAGATGAGGATGTTGCGATCGGGAGTAGGGCGCGGAGGGACCGTCCTGTATCTCCCAAACCGTCGGCGTGGTATGATGGTTCTGAGAACTCTGCGAAGGTGGGGTAAAACGGTACTTTGGTGTCCCAGTACGTGCTGAGGCTAAACAAGTTGATGGGGAAGCTCTCTATGCCATCGAGGTCGGTTGAATATCTCATATCGGATGAGATCGGGTCTCCTGGAATAAGGAGAGGGGCTATATCGAGAAGCAAAACGGTAGACGCAAACCGAAAGAGTATTGCCATGACGTACAGAACCAGCAGAACAAGTAGAAGTGCAAATTTCCGAGGCGTGCGATTCAGCCCCTTGCGTACTGGATTCAGCAGACTCTGTGGCCCAGCGTTGGACCCCCGGAGAGCAGAGAGAGCCGCCAAATGTGAGAGGTTCACTTCTCGGTCCTCAAGAGCTAATGCAGCTAGCATAGATGTACAGATAGCAATCTGGATAATGACAGCAGTATCTGCTACGGACGTCGATATCGTGATAGCCTTGAAGATCCAATTTTTGAGAATGATAAGCCGCCAGACGGTATTATTCTCACGGCCGAACCAGAGAAAACAAAGAAGGCCAAGTGAACCGAAGATGGCTGCGGTGCTCACTGTAAATAGAACAATATTCCATGAGCCAAGAGCTGTGATTGTTCCCCTAGTATTAGGAACTGTCTGGAGAGGCGGAGTTGAACAGTCGCGGTCCTGCGGCTCAAGGTCCTCAGCCGGCGACTGGGGGCGAGGGCCACGGTGACCGGTATCGTTCCTCTGAACCTGCGCTTCCTTATCGACCATAGTAGCGCGTATTACAGAGATTACTGTAACAAGCGACAAGAGAAATCGTATGTAAGCTAATTATACTGGCCATAGGCCCCCCAAGGACAGCTGAGACGAAATAAATTGAGGCGCAAACTGTTGGAAGCAGATGGACAAGAGGTTGAATCGAACTCGGGGTCGAACCCTCCAACGAGGCTGCGCATATAGGCGGCCGCGATGAGGGTCGGGACCGCCAAGTCCTTGGGAAGTGATTTGAGATGGAACTCTAATTCGCATGTCTCAACGCCACCACAATAGACTAATAGCATAAAAACAACAAGCAAAAGAATGCACAACAATAGGATAGTGCATAAAGAAATCGACCGGCTAGAACCAGACAGCCGGCCCACAAGGGTACCAAAAACAAAACTCCCAGAGTTGCCGGCGAGCTGTAGTTTCCTGATAGCGGTGAAGACGAGAGGAAGCTGGAGGTTGATAAACAAGGCTGACTGACTAGTCTTGGCAGGGCCGACCCTAAGACAGATTGGTGATTGGTGGAGATGAGACGTTTCCGCGCTAAACAAGGCAGTTTCCTGCATTTGAAAAAAAACTCAAAGTAAAACGAAAAGAAAGAAGATGGTCGAAAATGGGTTGGAAGCGCTGTGGGGACTGTATGGTGCCGGTTGGTAGTATGCGTGTGCGCTGTTGTCTTTGTTACAGAGAGAAGAAGAACGGCGAGGTAGCGAGGTACATGTACACTGCCGCTCCACCCCCTTCCCTTCCTACGACCATGTGACTCAAGCGAGGTGCCACCCAATCTCAAAAGTAGCTATAACCAAAAAAAAAAAAAAAAGCGCGATTTTGAAGGCAAAAAAAAGTTATCTGGAAATTCCAAAGGTTTGCAGACGGGACTTAAACGCCATTGTGTGACAAAAAGGCACCTTTCGATTAATCTTCCGATTGCTGGTTGTGGTTGCATAATCACTTTTTTATTATTACCTGCAATATATGCAATATGGTGCATGAGTTGAGTTGGCGCAAATCCGAGGGTGGGATAAACTAACACTCCCCTTTAAATACTCTGTAATAAATGCATTCATTTATAGACGGAGATTACATAACTGGCTTTCACTCTAGGAGGATTGTCAGGATTTCAGGAAAACAATGGGGGGAGTGGATCTTTTAATTCTCGGCGGGAATAGTAGCAAGCCCCCTTCCCTAGTAGAGCCAAATCGGACCTGAGCTTATGGCTCTGTCTAGGGTGGCTCGAGATATCTTCCCCTAAGACTACAAATACTGCCGTGGCAATATGTCGTCTAAGGCTATATCTTGCTAATCGACGCCGATTGTATCGGGGTATCGCTGAGTAAGATTTCACCGGAATAAGTTCTGTGCATCTATTGCGTATAACGGATCTTCTGATATTAAGTCTTTTTCCATTTAGGAAAAAACGCGTGCAGAAAGAGCTAAATATATATTTTTGAGCAAGCGGAACGTTGATTCTCAGTATTGACTGAGTAGGGGCAATAAACCTACCTGCATCGGTGGATTTCTGTGTTGTTGTCTTGCTCCCATATTGAGCTTTTTTTATCTCCCAGAGACCATAGAGCAGCCCTCCAAAACCAAGCAGTAGTGGAATCAGTTGTCCGGCCGACCGAACTTCTCTCGCCCCTCGAATATGATTCCAGCTAATTGAGAGTTCGGTAGCACAGATGAAAATGGAAATAAAGATAAAGGGGCCAAAAAATCTTGCACAATGGGTAATTCCCAAAGCCCGCCCTGCAAAGGTATTAGGATTCACCCCAACTATATCAGTGTTGTCGAAAGAATCCGATCCGGTCTCAAACACTCTACTTGCATGTTGGAACTGCTGAACTATGTCTTCCCGCGTTTGGGGCTGGCCGAATGGCGACGTTGACAATATGGCAGTAGAAATAGGGCCGTGCGACCGCTTTCTTAGGTGCCATATGATGACGAAGTTGAACAAGCAGGCGAACACATAGAAAAAGTCCGAAACCAGTGGAACAAATGTACCCTTGCAAAAAAAAAACCCCAAAACTACCACATACTTCTTTCTTCATCCCATCCATCCCACTCCAATAAAACCAAACCTGGTACCACGGCAACAAGTTTGTGAAACCAAACCGCAGAATATCTGCAACTGATCTCAGCATCATATATTGATTTGTGATATGAAAAGCCATAGCTGTTGGTGTTAAATATGTCGCAACGATATAGACTTCAGACGGGTAAATATCGTGCCTTGCAGTCCGATAGAGCAAACCAATGAAACAAGAGCAAATACCAGTAAGTACTTGGAGATAGAAACCGACTCGGACGCCAAGACCATATAAGTCTGCGTCGGCATCGAATCCGCAAGACGGTTCCATATCTGATAGGATAAAGTTAGTAGATAGAGAGCAGGAAAGCAGAGAGAGAGGTATTGTTTCGAGTAGGGAATTTAGAACGGACTGCAACAAAAACAAGTCAATTTGACTTCAAGGACCAACCGCAACCGAGTATCTCCACAACCACATAATATTATAATCTGCAATTTTAATAGTAAGTTACTGTTGCATAATTAAGTAACTTTTAATGTTTTATTTAGGTGAGAATAAAATGGTTGTTGAGATCTCAAGAACCACTCTATCCTCACCTAACTAAAACATCAAAAGTTACTTCATTCTGCAAGGATAGTTCACTATTAAAATTGCAGATCATAATATTATGTAGTTGTAGAGATACTCAATTACAGTTTTCGCTGTTTTTTCACATTGACGGATCACTGATAAACGACGTTAGCCATTATTCAATCCAAAAGGTATCAAAAATCAGCATAAAACATACATCAGAATTGAGCAAATCTGATATATGCCTGTATATATGGCCTGGAAAATTATTTTCTTTGCAGACATGGTTGTTAGATACTGTGGATACAGTGGCCTGAGACGACTTGTGGAAACTCTCTTAACCCGCTGAGCGCGCGCCGCTATCCCTTTCGCAACTACACCCTCTTTATACACCTGGACCCACATGCCGGAACCCAGCCCTGATGCCCACTGTCTCTGCAAGAGATGGCTTTTCCGTACCTCAACTCCCCCAGTCCCGTAGCCTATACGATAGCTCGGGGCCGAGCGAATAAAAAATAAAAAAATTTTTTTTTTTTTTTTGGATGTTTAAATTTCCGTATAACAATCAAATTAAAATTACCCAATTTCAACAACTAAACTAAATCTTTTTTTTTTTTTTTTTTTTTTTTTTCATTGTAGATGTTAAATATATCAAGGATTTTCTGATGATTTCTATAAAAAATTTATTTTAGTCGTTGAGTGCAGTGCAGCAAGCTTCTGGTCGGCGCCCCTTTAAGGCGGCGTTACCCACCCGGACGCATTTTCATAACCTTGGCAGATATCGACGAGCCAACAGCAACCGGTGTACAGAATATACCCAGCGCATACGCCTTTCATAGCCATTCCCGCTCCTCGAGCTCCTCAACCCTCCAGCCCGCAACAACCACAGACCCCTTCTCGGTGTATATAATAATAATACAGTACGGGTTAACCTAGACCCCGATCTGACACTCGACCCAAGACTAACCCCGACCAGACATCCTCAAGCAAACAACGGGGATGGTTGATGAGCGCGAGTTGGCGATTCACCCCGTGGTACAGGAGAGCGTCCAACACAATGCAAAGGTAGATTCTTCTGTTTCGAGCCGCCCCCCCCCCCCACCGAATTGTATGGAATGCGTTGTTCCCTAGCTAATCGGTCCGTGCAGGTCATCTCCGACCTTCGAAATTTAACCGCCTCTCTCTTTGGAGTCGCTGCTGGGGTTCTCGGCCTCGAATCATACTCTGGCTTTCTCTTCTATCTCGTTGGCACCTTGCTTGTCTCCGCCCTCATGTTTTTCTCCCTCGCTGGCGGTCGGCCGGCAAGATATTTTCAGAGCCCAGCAGTGGATTTGTGGTGGAGTGACGTATTTGGGGGTTTGAGCAGCTATGTACTTACGTGGACACTGTTTTTTGGCTTAGTAAGGACATGAGGGCTGTGGCCCTGTTGGAGGGAATGGGCACGTTTGGCCCAGCCAAAGCCCGAACGCGCACTGGCCTTCGCCTCGCTGAGCTTCGATGCGAGCTTCTA
>JAJDFE020000515.1:15006-27338 GCA_021527465.2 Geoglossum glabrum | reverse complement strand
GCAGAAGGATTGTGCCAGGCTGATCGCTTTGGTAAGGACGTGCTGCCTCTGACCTAATCCGGGGGCGGTTCGACTAAATTGTGTTTTCTTATCTCGCTGAAGCTCGAGCCATTCCAAGAATGGCCGCAGTTACTGGATCCTCATCTCGCGAGAATCCTTCCGCCGCTGACATCCGCCTTCCTCGAATGCCTCAATTTCCCGATCTATAGAGTTTCCTCTAACAAACAGCGATTCCTGTCGGTGGCAATTCCTTTACCGAGGGCTATTTGCAAAGTATTGTATACTCTCTCTAAGGTTCGCGGGGAGAAGGTTATTTGTCGATTTCTCAACAATGAACCCAAGTATTTAGAGCCCCTACTATCTGCGTTTGAGGCTTGGGATTTTCCCCAAGCTGGTTTGCAAACAACACAGCTATCAGAAGGGTACCTAGTGTGGGAGGAGAGATACATTATGCTGCTATGGCTCTCCCATTTACTCTTAGCACCCTTCGACCTTGCTTCTATCTCGTCCGAGGTATCTTCGGGCGCCATAGGGATGTCCGAACTTGGCTTAGATCTTCCAGCAGGTCTGCCAAGTATCACTAAACGGTTACTTCCCATCACCCTTGGATATCTTGTTGCGCCGGGCAAAGAGCGTGAATCTGCAAAGTTGTTACTTGTGAGACTGACACTCAGGCGTGACATGCGCCAACTTGGTCTCTTGCGCTCTCTCATCGGTTGGGCCCTGTACAATTTGGCGCCTCATAGCAATAAAATCCTGTCAATGCCGATATACCAACATGTTGGAGTTTTGTCCTTTCTCGCCGGCGTCCTCACATCTACCGATAGAGAGACGATTGGTGAATTCATCATTCCAATATTTCGCGCCGTCCAGTCGGTTGCGGACGGGGCGGATCCCATGTTCGTCGAAGTTCGGTCTTCGGCTCTTGCGAGAAAGTTCATGATCAAGATCTTCCGTCTACTTGTCACGCTGATTTTGAAGCCCAAGCCAAACCCTCAAGACCCCATATCTGAGGCCGTGTCGTCTACGATATTGGAGGATGTCATTGACCAAATGCTGATAGCAGTCGCCGACAAGGATACCCCCGTTAGGTATGCCGCTAGCAAGGCTCTCAGCGTTATTGCCGCACAGCTAGAAGGTGATATGGCCGCGGAGGTAGTTGAGGCGGTTGTGGAATCACTGGGTGAAGACGTTCTATGGGAGAAAGATTTTCCTGAATCAGGAGTTGAAGCTATCTCTAGGATAACTGGGGGGACTGACAATACGACACTCAGAAGAAACTTGACCGCAACTAACCCACTAAAGTGGCACGGGTTAATGCTCACACTTGCCCACCTACTTTTCCATCATTCCCCACCCCCAAATCAGTTGCCACGGATACTAAACTCTCTAATCCTTGGTCTCGGTTATGAACAGCGATCCGCGACAGGAAGCTCCCTTGGGACGAATGTCCGAGATGCTGCATGCTTTGGCATTTGGGCACTCTCCCGGAGGTATTCGACCAAAGAACTCCTTGAGGTTGATACCGCGGCGATCGGCGCCGGTAGTGGCCGCATAGAGCATATATCGGTCCCCCAGCTCTTGGCTACCGAGTTGGTCGTGTCTGCCTCTCTCGATCCTTCTGGAAACATCCGCCGGGGGTCGTCTGCAGCCCTCCAAGAGCTTATCGGACGTCACCCTGATACGGTGACAGAGGGAATCAAGGTCGTTCAGGTGGTGGACTATCACGCCGTAGCCCGCCGGTCCAGGGCCATTACCGAAGTTGCCGTGGGTGCCGCGGAGTTGGGTCGGGTATACTGGCGTGCTCTGTTTAGTGGTATGCTGGATTGGAGGGGCACAGGGTCCTCAGATGCTGGGTCTCGAAGAGTTTCCGCCCAGGGAGTAGGGTGTCTCCTAACTACACTAGCCAGGGTCACATCGATTTTTGAAGCTACAGATATCATGATTAAGAAAACCTTCAAAGGACTCGCAAAGCTTCGCCCACGAGAGGTGGAAGAACGCCATGGCCTTCTTTTGACTTTGTCAGAAATAGTGAAAACGGCCGGTCGTTTATTGAGAGACTCAACCGAGACCCAACCAGAATTGGAAGCACAGTGTGCGACCCAAAAGGGGGATATATTCGGGCTCTGGAAAGTCTTTAGCGCAATCTCGCCATTAACAGCGAAAGACCTGACATCATCCACACTCCGTCCAGAATTGACCGCAGAATCAGCATGCAATCTCATATCTTCGTTGATGCGTCAGTCCAGGTCGCAGCACGACGAGGACCGGAGCCGGACAGCACGCTATCTCCTTCAGGAGGTTCCAGGAGCATTTGTGAACGAGTGTGTTGATATCATCTCCCTCGCAATCCAGAGGCCAGAAGAGAATGTTGTTCTATCAGCTTCTTTGGCAGCAAAAGATGTATTCCGTATTCTGGACAATACCAAGAGGGAGGAGCTCCTTCAATCCTGGGTTGCGACCCTGAACAGCGATATTAATAACGCTCTCGGTTCCACAGGAAAGAGTTTTGGCCACCTCGCGGCCATAGGAGCGGTGTTCCCGTATTTCTCAATAATGCCAATACACCAAGGTCCTCAATTAACCAAAGAACAATCGTCGATCATCCGAACCCTAGCCCTTCACGCAAGTGCCCATGCGCAAATTGAGTCTCGAGTCGTGGCGATCAAGAGCATAGCTGCTGGAGTTTTAGGTTCAAAGGGTTGGTTGCTCTGTCTCATGCCCCCTAGCAATCCTAATATAAGCAATAGTCACTACACCTGAAATAGACGATACCCTGAGATCGGCACTAGATGACTATACTGTTGATTCTCGCGGAGATGTTGGATCCTGGATTCGAATGGAAGCTATTGATGCAGTCAGCGTGGGGTGGGAATCTGGCGCGTTTCGAGGCAGGAATTCAGCTAGTGAACGGCTTGTCGAAGATGTCTTGATCTCAAGAGTCGCCCGGCTTGCGGCGGAGAAGCTTGATAAGGTTCGTTTTAAAGCTTGGAAGTGTCTTCGAGTCATCCAGATCGAATCTAAGTATCTATTAGATTCACCAAGGTGAGTCACAGCAGCGTTTATCTCCCGTTTTTTACCTAACGATTTTAGTGATTTCACCGATGCCTCACAAACCTCGTCGTATCAATATTTTAAACAACTACTGTCCCATCTCTCTATACCTTCCCTGAGACTCCCTACTCTGGAGGGTTACGTTACTTCTGCCGGCCTTGGCTCCGAGTCTGTTCTCCGTGCTTCCAGACTTGCCTTGGCAGACCACTTGGAGTCCTTAGACGTGCTTTGTCCAAATAAGGACCCTCAGTCCTACGGGCTCAAGGATATTTGCGAGACATTGCTTATCATTCTAAAACAAAATATTACCAATGATAGGGTGACAGTTTCGACGCTGGAGGTGCTCGCATTTCTCTTAGATAGTCGCATTATTCAACTCTTACAAGAAACTCAGTTCAAGTATGTTCTTATTCACAGATTGGGTTCCTACAGGCCACTAACGAGATGTCTGGTAGCTGGCGGTCCCTTTTAGCTTTGGTCCAAAAGGCACACTTCAAAACCGGAAATGTTCTTAAGCTCAGTGCCGCCGTCAAAGTATACGCTGGATTGGTGGAAATACCGATAGTCCGCCGGGGTGTCCTCACCCGACTTATAAGCATGCTAATGCACCCATTCCCGAGAGTCTGTGCACTCTCATAGAGCAAAAAACCCTAGGGCTAAGCACATAACTCGGCTAACAGAGGATTCAAATTAGGTCCGAAATCAAGTCGCTGAGGTTTTGTATCTCACTGCAGCAGAGAACCTGGGAGCTGAGGCGGTGCTCGCATTTAAACAAACAGACTGGTCGGCTCCCCCGCGGGACCTCAAGTCCACGGTGGAGACCGTGAAAGTTCGCATTGTTCAGTCCCCAGCTTAGAGTCACTATACACTTCCTTTCTTTGCCATAGCATTTCTGCCTTATATTGCCGCCCCAAGACCTTATGATGGTACGCTTGCATTCAAACCTGATAGATGGAACTGAAGCTGAGTTACCGTTACCCGACAAAATGCCCTGACATGAAGCCCTTGCTTCTAGTAGGCACTTTAAGATTATTGCAGATGCACACTTGGCCTCCAATCGATACAAGTCTATCGCGCTCACACTGCTACGATCCAGGGGCAAGCCTAGGGAATGGCGAGCCCTCCTAGGAACATCTTGCACCGTGTCCATATTGCAACTTGAGGAAAAAGCCCATCAACAGCATAAGGACATTATAAGCTTCTGTAGCTCAGTTCTCCCGGGGCCACGCCTATTGAACGGGAGCCCAGAAACGCGTCATTATGCTACTGGGGGCAAACCTGTAACTACAGTTACGACTCGAAGCCTCGTGAATAAGGGACCTCAATTACTAATCAATATGACGTCACACGCATCCCCATATCATATGAATCCCTTGTCAGACTTTCAACGCGACGAACAAAGCGAACAACCGTACTCTTGAGAGACGGGTTAGTGACAGAAACGCAATGAACGACCCAGGCCTTGACGAACCCATCGCCGAAAATGCAGACAATGTCGACGGGTTATTCGAGGGCCAGAAAGGGGGAGCGATAGAGGATTACCTGGTCCCTAAGTACACACTGGTTTTAATTACCCAGTTATACTACGTGTAGGAAGAGATATGTACAAGCTCACTAATTGTGGTTTGCAGTCGATGGTGGGTTGCCTCCACGGCATTGCCTCTCGTAGCGGGTACGTTTGGGCCTATTGCCAATGCGTTTAGTATTTGTGCGCTGGCAGAGAGCTGGAAGATGGACATACCACCCGGCGGAACTGAGGAGCAGGGGCATGAGATCCCAGATCCGAAATGGTGGGTCTCTCTCCAAGGTAAACTTTACACGATTTCTAGATGCTAACACGGTTGCATTCGCATCCCAAAAAGAAGGCTTCTTGCAATTAATGCTGTATCCCTCGCCTTCGCTCTTGTAGCTAATATGTCACTTCTGCTCAACATGGCCCAGCGACTCTCTTTCTCAATCGCTCAGCCTATCACCATCATTGGGTGGTATATTTCCTCATTCCTCCTAATCATCTTGGTGATTCTTGCACCCCCCAAGCTTCGACCGCTGGCGGCGAACTACGCCTTCACTCAAGCCTATTACTATGGCATCATGGCTGCTGCAATTTATTTCGTGATATCGTCTCTGATGGTTGTAACGGTCTTTGGAGCCTACAAAGGCCATTACCCTCGAGAATTCAAGCTCACAATTAGCCAGCGGACGCTGATGTTGCAAACCATTAGCTTCTTGGTCTATCTTCTCTCCGGAGCGGCGGTGTTTGCGCGCGTTGAAGGCTGGAAGTTCTTAGACGCTGTGTATTGGGCCGACTTCACTCTACTAACTATCGGTATTGGAGACCTTGCCCCTGTAACGAACACAGGGCGCGCTCTGTTATTTCCATACGCAATCGGTGGGATCCTCATCCTAGGTCTAGTAATAGGCTCTATTCGTTCCCTCGTGCTGGAGAAAGGGAGGGAAAAGATGGGTGTGCGAAAAGTGGAGAAAGAGAGGGTAAAGATATTGGCTAAGCTCAAAAGCGAAAGCGGAAATGTACCAAACGGTAATAATGACAGTGCTGCTTTGGAGTTGGCCAGGCGTAAAGGGGAGTTTGACCTGATGCGAAAGGCTCAAGCTCGAGCTGTTTGGAGTGGCCAATGGACGTCACTATTTGTCTCTGCTACCGCATGGTTCGCACTCTGGCTGGTGGGCGCAGTGGTTTTTATGCACTCGGAGCACGCCCAGTCCTGGAGCTACTTCCAGTCCGTCTATTTTGCATATACTTCACTCCTGGCGATCGGCTATGGAGACCTCTATCCTACGAGCAACTCAGGGAGGCCATTCTTTGTCTTCTGGTCATTGCTTGCAGTTCCAACAATGACGGTCCTAATTGGCGATATGGGCAATACAATTGTCAAGTGGATTAAAGATATCACTTTATGGATTGGCGAATTGACTATCTTACCCGGGGACCGCCCAGTCAGAAGTGCTGTTAAAAAAGGTGCAGCTAGGCTTACCAGGAGAAGGTGGGCGTCGAGCGAAAAAGCTGTTGATATCGGCTCTACAGGCTATACCGCTGGCCTCAATACCGGTCCCACCCCTAGATCCTCTAGCAACAAAAATCCCACCTCGTCCTCCCGCAATTCCAATCCCATCCCCGGACCCTCCAACAGAAACCCTACCTCGCCTTCCCACCCGCGGACACTCCTTCAAGAAATCCGTCACGTAATCTCCCACCTCCATATACCCCACCACCACTACTCCTTCGACGAGTGGGCCTACTTCCTCCAACTCGTTGGCGAGGAAGAAAGTTCTCCTATCCCACATCGTGTGCCCCAGGCGGGGTGCCAGAGGACGAGTTTCGACGAGAGGGGTTGGAGTTGGTTGGGGGAGAAGAGTCCGTTGATAGGAAGGAAGAGCGAACCGGAGTGGGTATTAGAGAAGTTGGTGGTGAGTCTAGACAGGGTTTTGGAAGGGGAAAGTGAGGATTAGGGGTGACCACTTGAAGGTCAGACATGGGTATTTTGGGGCAGCCAATCTCAGCCGTCAGATTGAGGGGGGGCGTCATAAATGACTACCCTCGGGGTTTGGAAAATAAAAAAAGGTGGCAACGATATTGTTATGCCGCACTCTTGCTACAAGTGGAGGGGGGGTAGAAAAGCGTGTCAACCAGAATTAGTACAGGTGCAGTCCCTGCCCAAGGGAATAGTGTAACGATGATCTCATGGAATTCTCATCTGCTTTCTGCCAACCACAACACTCCCAAACACACATTAGAGACCTATTATTATTACCCTATGCCCTCTTATTATCCCCCAAATCAAAACCCATACCCCCCCCCAAAACCAGTACATAGCATTCTACCAGTTAAAAAAATAAAAAAAAATAAAAATAAAAATAAAAATAAAAACTCTACATACTGCGGAAGGGGTATCGGGGGCCAGTTGTGGGTAATGTGCTCAATTCTCTCTCTCGTTTGTGCTGCCTATGCTACGGAAAAAAAAAAAAAAAACAAAAAAAAAACAAAAAAACAGTGAGGTAGGTACATGTACATGTAAAAGCTACCCCCGCGCCAAAGTATTCTTTTTCTAGCGCTACATAAAAGTCGCGCCGGGCTACATAGTTACCGATAAAAAAAAAAAAAAAAACCCTCACAAGCCGCCACCACCACCACCACCACCACCACAAGCCCACAAGCCCACAAGCCCACAGGCCCGCAACTCACAATGCCCCACCGTTTAGACTAAAAATAATATCTATTAGAGTTAAGAGTTTTTTTTGGAGGGTTTTTTTTATTATTTTCGCTGGGAATAAGCTAATAATAATAATAGCCAGCCAACTAACTGGCCATGGCCATGGCATTTGTTGTGGGAGAGAGATTAGAGGATATAATGTAATGTAATTTAAATATCACATCACTGACTGCATATTTTGAGTAGCGCTACATAAATGAGGGGTATATCTAGGAGCTTTTATATATATATATATATATATATATGCTCTCAGGTGGAGTGGAATTGAAGACGGGCGGGCCTGAATGAGTGTTTGTAGCAATGCTGCTGCTGCTGCTGCTACTGAGGGCATGGTGAGGTGCTGCTCACCGCGGAACATCAATATATAATGTTTCTTAAGTAGAAACGATACTCTCGTTAGAAAACGTAGAGCTGCATAGTAAAGCGAGCGTGATAATGCGCTTCAGCTATTTGCTGGAGCGAACCTTCTTATTTAGAAGGTCTTATCCAGCACGGCAAAAGGAATCGACGTTATGGTACCTTGTCATGAGGTGTGTGCCAATACCCCCTGAGCAGAATGCTCCGAGGTCGTGTCTCGCAACAAATATGAGGCACCACGACTTCACGAGTGGTTCCCGTAAGCAACGCCTAGGTCAATACTCATGGGGAAAATGCTGAGGTCATGCCTCGCAATAGAAACCGCAGGTCTAGAAACCCAGGCCTCGTTGCAAGATTCACCTTCAGCGCTGTCACGACTAAGAGTCCTGAGAACGACGGCCATGGCCTCGCGAATCCTTCCTCGTCTCCGCACTTCTATATTCGCTCCTCCCCCCATCATTCCTCTCAGGAAAAGCTGCGCTCGTCGGCACCCCATGAACGCCTCCATTATCCGGATACATGTTAGAAGTAGGGCGTTGTGGTTGGTGCTGCTGATGCTCGGCGTAGTAGTCCCGTGTCCGCTTGGGTGACTGGGATTTATTGTAACCCCTTGCCGACGACATTAGATCGTCGTTACTCGAATTCCGCGTTGGCTGCTGCGAGGGTCGGGAGGAGTAGTCCGGCCTCCTACCCTTATTGCTGCTGGGGTTGTCGTCGTTCATTGGAAAAGCATGAGTGGCATTGCCAGTAGGTGCCTCGTCGTAGGGATCAGGTTCGGGATTAGGTGGGGAGGTTGAGGTTGAGGGGGGAGATGATGCAGTGCGGCTTGAATATGCGGAACTAGAGCTCGTTCGGGCTCGCTGGGAGCTTGGTCCGCTAGAGTACGTCTTGGCGTGGGGGATATCAGCGTAGGGGGGACCCTGCGAATCACACTGTTAGCAGTTACCCTATACTTCATGACCTCAATCCTCCGGATGACACCTACACCACCCCCATCCTTCTCAGCAGCAAGGCTCTCACAAATCTTTAGTAATTTCAGAAGGTGTGTTATCTTTTCCCTGAGGTCGATACGTTGCTTTTGTGTGTCTTTGTTTTCAGCGGCGATAGCGGCGACGGTCTCTTCGCTCATCTTATTCTTTTGAAACGGGATATTACTCATGAAAGTGTCCCCGAGTTGTCGTAGGAGTCGACGTTCGATCACCTGCACGATGACATTATTGATGAATGTTGTGGAGGTGAGCTTTGGGGTAGGGAAGTTGGTTAGTCCTTAGTTTCTTAGAGATTTTTTTTGGCGTGAGTCCACTAGTTGGGCGAGGAAACCTGGGACGTAACTGACCTCATAGAAGACAAGCATCTTGAAAAAGTACTCGCGAGCCGGATACTCTCCATTATCGCTGAGGTTCAGTGCCTTTACTATTTCCAGATACTTTGGGTCGTATGTCCTTATGGGATGTTCGCGTTCCCATGAGAGCCTCTTCCGCTCTTCGGTCGCCTCTGATTTCCGTCTTTCAAGTTGGGGGTATACCCAGTGCTGGCGGAGTGGTTTCCGCATATGCTCTGGCCACACTACATTGATGACTTCGTCGATGAAAAGCCGGATAACTGATTCCTGCTTTGTTTTGTGAACCTCTGCGATCTTGTCCCAATTACTGGAGTAGATTGCGAATAACTTGTAGATGTGATGTGGGTCGCTATCACCCGGCTGTTCGGTGCCAGTGTTCTGCTTGAGGTACGACTGAACTTCCCCCTTGATAAACTCGTCTGTCGTGTACTCCTGACGCTTGTCTGGTTCGCTGGCGGCCACAGATGTTGCATCGGTCGATCGAACGGCGGCCGAAGACGCCATATCCGCCAGCGACTTAGCCAGTGTCGAGACAATTGCAGGCGGTATACCAGCTAGCTCTAGGGAGGCCGTAGTTAATACACTAACAAATCCTGCCGTTTCATTAGAGGCTGCGCCAACTGGGACTGCCAAGTCCCGAATCTTGTATCTAGCCCCAAACAAAACCATTCTCTCTACAAACAATTTGTTCTCTTCCACCAGTCGCGCTCGGAGATTTCGCAGAGGTGTCCCTTTCTCTTCTTTGTCGATACGAAAGAAGTTGCACCCTTCTGGGTCAGTGTAGGAGCCGCAAACCGCGGAATCAATGATAGATTTGGAGGTAGAAAAGAGATCTGATAGTGCCACCTTCATGTCGTCGAGGGTGTCGTTTCCCTCGCCTAAGGATTTGAGTTTTGACCTGGACCTCTCAAGCTCTTCCTGGATCTCCACCAGTAGTTCTGGTACGTAGCTGGAAATTTGGCGGTACAGCAGGTTGCTAATTTTATGAATGAGACTTTCGGTGCCGCTAGTCCCCCTAGCTAGGGTATTCCAATTTGGCTTGGAGAAGAACTCTCTCTCTTTCGCCTTGCGTTCTTCTGGTGACCAGGTGATACCCTCCATTGGTGGATTTAGTACCACATGCCACCCGAGTTGAAGGTGGTGACTGGGGTCTTGGTTCTTGAGAAGAGAGATGAATCTCCCCTCATCGAGATTAACGGCTTTTATCAAATCGGGTTTTGTGAGGACACCAAGGGTTCGAGTGCGTTGCCCGTCGGCAGCCTTGACCTTGTCCAGGATGTCCTGCTGGCTATAGTCGGTGCTTCCGTTGATGATTACCAAGATGATAGATCGGGGGTTTCCCATATATTTGCCCGCAATTTCCTTAATCATGAATAGGTCGTTACGTGACTGTTCTGTGTTCTCAACGGACACCAGACCGGGTATATCCACAACTATTAACCCCGGTTCTTTCGGACCAAACTTTTCCACGACCAAGACATCTCTCGCTATCTCTCCATGAGGGGAAATAAGCTTCCTTCCCTTTTCAATCACATCCCTAAAGTCGAGGTGACCACGGGAAGTTTGTGAGAATTTCTCAAACCGTTCCTTTTCCTTCTGGCTTCGACTTGGGTGTGGGTTGATTCCGATTCTGTATTTCTCCTCCTTCGCCTGTCTCAGCCTAACCTCTGTCGGAAACGTCGTACATTTCACGCCTGCTCGCGGAAACGGCACGCCAGTAATGGCTTCTAGTGTTGATGATTTGCCTGCTGACTGGTGACCAACGGTAACGATTTGAGGGGGCTGGATACGTGGGCCCGCAAAAGGGAGCTCGTCAACCAAATCGAGGAAACGTTTCTGGCGGCTGCTGAGGATCTCAGACAAGCCATCGCCGACCGGCAGTTCGCTGAGCATGTATATATTAGTTAGCGAGAATGAAGGGAATAACCACAACCAGAAGATAGGGCGGGATATCGCACTGTGATACCATAGCGATGCTCTTTTCCTCTCTTTCTACTTTTTCCTTGCGTAAAGACTCGACCAAAGCAAATGATGAGAGGAGAAGAAGAACAGACAATCAAAAAGAAAAGCCATTCCCCCACCTCACCAGACGGCCAGCCCCACAGGATATGCCAATATTCCCACCACCACGCATATCGCGACGGTGGTCGGTGGGGTATGAATTCCATTGGCCCCCCTCATGCCTCGACTGACTGCCTTATCCCCCCCTCAGCCCACAGACGACGAATAGAGTCACGACAACAAAACAAAAAAGGGCGACGACAAACCCCCCCCCCTTCACAACCAAGGCCAAATGAGAATAGAGATATATGGATCTCGTATTTCCTTGCTGCCAACACACTTCTTCTTATTATTATTGTCCTACCGTCTAAGCTGCGAAATTTGGTGGTGATGCGGTTGGAGGGGGTTGTTACAATACGGGGAATGGAATCTTTGATAAGTTTTTTCCCCGTTCACCGTCAGTCAGTCACATGGCATCGCATAATACAGCCACGCCCCCCCACCCCCTCCCCCCCGGACGGTTCTAATACTATGGAGGGTATCGGGGCCGGTGGGGGTAGTGTGCTCAATGCTCTCGTTTTCGTGGTTCCTATGCTACGGGAAAACGAGCGGCAGTGTGAGGTACATAGGTAAGCTACCCGCGCCAAGAAGAAATTCTAGCTAAGTCGCCCGTGGGCTCAGAACCTGCCTCCACAATACTCATTGGTCAATAAAAAAAAGTTTTTTTTTTTTTTTTTTGGTTGGCTTCTAAAATACAACTAGCTTAACTGTAGGTAAAATCTGAAAAATTTCCAAGTACTATTGCTTTGTTGTATTATTATGGTGATAGTATACTGAGGCTGTCTTTTTTTTTTGCATAGAGATAGGGTAGGTAGGTAGGTAGGTAAGCAGATTAGGAAAACCATATCATATGTATTAGCATGACTTTTATTTGTGATGCTTAAAAAATTATGCTTTTTTTTTCTTAGAACCTACATATGGAAATGTTAGAGATCTGGAAGAGATAAGAGGTAATTATAGAATATACCTCCAGATATGCCTCGAAATGATGTATATACCTGCCAGAAGTATCCTCACAGACATATCCTAGTATACTCCTTTTTGTTTGTTTTCATCATTCAACTACCACCAATTTCATGTGGTAGAGCCATGGTGAATACAGACAAATCGAATAAAGGTATTTGCTTTGTCTCAACTGCTAATAAGAATACAAAAGCCTTGGATGAAGGCATAGTCTTAAAGGTGGTTGTAGGCTTGGTCAGAGTTGAGCAACTCGCCAGCTTTGGGGGGGGGGAGACCAGTTCGGCAGCGGCTTCGTCGCGGTCAATCCCAACTCCAAGATTCCGGCC
>JAJDFE020000515.1:0-14996 GCA_021527465.2 Geoglossum glabrum | reverse complement strand
GGGGGGGGGGGGGGGGGGGGGGGGGGGGGGGGGGTGTGTAAAAAAAAATGCAATGAAGGAATCTTTTCAATAACTTGTTGAATTAGAGCAACCACAAAGTCTAGCAAAGTAGCTGAAGTAATCCAAACTTCTACTCTGCACCCATTTAACTAAGTTATTACATCCCGACTTTAATATACCTCTTCAACCTGAACCCGAGCTCCATGAGCTTTGTCCAGCTTTTCCTGTTCGTTTTCAGCTTCTTGTTCAGCCCCCCCCCCCCCACCCCCATACGGCCCCCACGGGCACCTAGAAAAAAAAAATGAAAAAAAAAATGAGCTGTGAGCCATCGGGTTCGAATTCGACTACTCGAGTTCAGTGATCTTATTCGAAAACCGCCGGTACAATCATCACTGCTACTGCCGCTCCCAACGCCGCCACTGCTACCATTACCCCTACCGCTACCACCGCCGCCACCACCGCCTCCACTATACCACCACAACCACCGCTACCACCGCTACCACCGCTACCACCACTACCACCACTACCACCCCCGCTACCACCACCCCCCAAATAATACGCCAAAAAAAACCCCAAAAAAAAACCCCCAAAACAAAGCCTCAGCAAAGCCATCGCCGGCCTTTTTCCCTTTTTTTTTTCCCCTCTCTTTCTTCTTCTTCTGCCACCCTAGGGAAATAAATATAGCGGTTTTCTACGCTGAAACTGATAGCCCACACACACACACACACACTCTCTCTCTCTCTCTCTCTCTCTCTCTCTCTCTTTCTCTTTTCTTTTTTTCTTTCTCCTTGTGCTTGGAAATAAAAAAACGGACGGACGGATGAATGGATGGATGGATGGATGGATGGATGGATGGGTTTGAGCGGTGGTGTGTGTGCACGAGGGCGGTTTTTTCCGGTGGTGGTGGAGGGGAGGGGGGGAGCAAAACCAAAAAAAAAAAAAATAGAAAAAAAAAGGGGGGGGAAGGGAGGATTGAGGATGAATGAATGAATGATGAAGAGAGAGGGGGGGGGGAAAGTGGGCGATGTATATGGTGGTTTTTGCCGCGCAGAAAAAAAAAAAAAGGGCCGTGGGATAAAGGAGGGAGAGCATATTATTACTATTATTATCTGCGTATCTAGTATATATATATATATATATCTATCTCATGACCGAGGAGGATCTCTCTGCACCGTTAGCGCTAGTGCTGGTACCGGCGCCTAGATCTTCAACGGCGCAGTTAGGATGCAACACGTAAACCACGCGCTCGCCACCACGCCCCCCGGCGGGACCTTCACCTCCGTCATTATCGTCATCGTCAATCAGGCCCTCGCCGCGGATTTGCATGAATATATTATCCTAAACCCGATGAGTCTCTGTTGGTTTCTGGACTTTATAAAAAAAAAATAGAGGGGGAAAAAAGAGAAGAAACAAACCTTTACTAGGCGTTTCAGGACCTTCCGGACGAGCTCGCCTTCGCGGTGGAGGTCTTCCTCGGACCCGATTTCGTCTTCTCGCTGCTCTAGGTACCACATCACGAGGTCTTCGCCGTCGACGCCTTCGCCAGAGGAGAGCTCGTCGGTGTGGACGCGGTGGACGAGGAGATTGAGGATTGTCATGTATTTGTCGTAGGTTATTTTGGTGCGGGGGTGGGCGGGGTCGGGCATTTCTGTGGTGGTGGGGTTAGGGGGGTTGGTGTCGCTTTGGTTGTTGTTATTGTTGTTAGTGTTGTCGTTGTCGTCGTCGTCGTCGACTTCAACGTCGTCTTTCTCAACGCTGATGATGGATTGGCGCAAGAGGTGAAAGGCTTCTTGTACGAATGCGGGGGTGATGTCTTCTACGCAGTTTGCTTTTGCAATGGCTTCGCTGAGCCGGATCATGCTTTCAAGCTGTCTGACTGTGATGCGGTAGCTATTCCGGCCAATGCCCCCTTGGGCGTCATCCGCTCGGAGTTCCTTGTATTTTTCAACAAGTAGCGCTTTGGCTTCGGGTGTGAAGACTGGTTTAAAGGTTCTGGCAAACCGGATGTAGCGCTGGAGTTGCTCAGTGGTGAATTCGGGCGTTACGGCTTCGTCGCGGAGACGATGGATGTTAACAATATGGTGGGCGAGGTGACGGTCGATCGTTTCATTGCATTCGTCGAGGATAACGAAGAAGAGATCGAAGCGGGACATGATAGGCGCAGACATGTTGATGTTTGCGCGGAGGGTGGTCTTACGGTTATAGCGACCACCCACTGGGTTGGCTGCCGCGAGGATAGATGTTCGGGCGTTGAGGGTAGCTTGGATGCCAGCTTTGGCAATGGAAATAGTTTGTTGTTCCATGGCCTCGTGTATGGCGACCTGGTCGGAGATGTCCATTTTGTCAAATTCATCGATAGCGCAGATGCCATTGTCTGCTAGCATGAGGGCACCTGCTTCGATGGTGAATTCGCCAGTTTCTTCGTCCTTTACGACAGCAGCTGTTAGGCCGGCGGCGGACGAGGCTTTCCCGGATGTGTAGACTGCGCGAGGAAGGAAGGAGCAGATGTATCTAGGTGGTATGTTAGTGGTAGCTTCTGGGTTGCGAGCTGTGGGGGGGGGGGAGTACTCACTTTAGAAATTGGCTCTTGCTTGTACTTGGGTCCCCGACGATACAGATGTTTAAATCTCCTCTTAATTGCATACCTTCAGGCGTTACCTTGTGGACCCCACCCATCAACTGTAACAACAACCCCTTTTTAACAATCTCATGTCCATACACCATTGGTGCAAGAGAATTAACTAGCCTAGAGTAAATATGATCACTATGCACCATATCTTTTAGCTCCTGGATTTCCGAAACCGTAAGAGATTGTAAGAACGCTTCCTGTGCATGATCTCCTGGGTCCAAAGGATCGGTAGGTGGAGCTTGGTTGAGAGACGCTAGAATATTGTTGGCTTGACCGTTGAGTTGCTGGTTGGCCGCCTGGCCAGGCGTCGAGGTGTCTGGGGTGACCATGCAGGCAAGGAAGGCGAGACGGTAAGTGAGGTCGCGTACACCCAGAGCCTTTAGGCCTGTCACTCCAATCCCTCCTGCATCCCCGCCCCTTGGCGCATTGCGGGTGTCTCTGGTCGCCTCCGGGCGGACACCAGGAAGACCCAGTTGGCTCACATCCGGGACTACAATCAGCGCTCCAGTGAAAACACACTTCTCTCCCGCTTTCGCTCGATCCACAATCTCACCACGCAGGATCACATCCATTGTTCGGGGCATGCTCCCGGTAGGGATCTCCGAGCTGTTCTCCTGTATCCTGACCTTCTGCCAATCGACAAATGTGCTCTGTCGAATATCCAAACGCCACCCTTGGCGGTTGCCGCAGGTCATATTCGGGCATTGTGTAGGCTCGGTATACCGGAATGTCTGTTCAACGTTTGAAACAACTGTACGACAGTTCTCGCAAACAAACGATGCCAGCGAGAGCTCAGGCCGCACTTCAGAAGTGCGAGTGACAGTCCCAGAGATGGAGAGGAGATGGCCAACCGACGATGTACGCAAATGTCTGATACGCGAGATCAGCGGGAGGTTGTAGAAGGCAATTGTGAAAAGCTTATCAGTCTGTTGGTTGGTTGTCTTGTCGCTCTTGCCTTCTGATTGACTCGTTCCATAGCTTGGTCCATTTGCGACCGTTGAGGAGGTCTGTTGAGAGGATGCAGTTGGTTGTCGATGATCCTTGAAGTATCGCGGTTCATACTTTGCGATGAGGTTGTGCAATCCCCGTGTGAGAAAGGGGAGGAATCTGTAGTACTGTTCCACCACAGCCCCGGCCAGGACACCGTCTTGCACCGAGGAGAGGTGTTCATAGTCGACATACAAGGTAGACAGGCTGTAGACACGCAGGCCGTGGATTTGCGCAATGTAGTATTTGTCTGTCGTTGGTGCAGAACTCCCAACAGGGACATTAGAAGATCCCGGTTCATCGACAAACCTACCAGCCAGTTTAGAATTGCGCCAGAGAAAGCAAGGCTCCACACTTTGTGGCGCAGGCGACTCACGTCTCTAGAAACTGCTCAAAACTCTCCTGCACCTTCTCTCCAACCGCATCAACCACCCTCGGAACCGCACGATCCATAGGATTTCTCGGCCTACCGGTAGTCCCACGGGCCCCGACCACCTCATCATCAGGGAGTCCTTCATCGTCGCTGCGAGCCCCCAGACTCTCGGTCGGCGGGCCCTTGGGACGCGAGGACGACGGGGCGTGGGGCCGTCGATCATTCGCGCGTTTGGGTGTCTCGTTCCTGTTCTCTGCGGCGAGATCGGAATCGAGGTTGTCTGATGCCAGTACCGCGTCGAAGAGAGAAGACATGATGGGGGGTTTTTTTTTTGTTTGTTTGCCCGCCAGATAGCGCTGTGTTGTTGAGGGAAGGGAATTTGATGAGGGGGAATTAGAGCGGAGATGGAAATTTCAAAACTCGTGAGACGCGACTCCCGACACGTTAAGTGGTTTCGCGTCGCGTTCGCGTCTGGCAATATATAATTGGATCGAATACAACTCTTCCATACGGACTTACCAGCTACTCTAGCCCATAGCTTTAGAACTAATAAAACTCACAAGACATGGCAAGCACTTTTGCCCTCATTGGCTCTTACTCAATAATCTATTATACATTTTTTTTATTTCATTAAGTGGTAGCTAATCTGTAGTATGTCCATTCCAGAAACCCAACCTCAATCTGTTGGGCGTGCACTATCTGGCAAAATAACTTTATCTCCATTTGCATCCTCTGATAGGTATCCAAAGAGGCTTGCGAGTTCCTCCACAGAGAGTTGGGGAAGTATCCTACCATCGTCCATCATTGCACCATCGACGCTGTTTTGAGATGTCAGTACATTAGAGTTAGTGATGTTAGTTTATATAGTTGTACGTACACTTTTGACTTTTCTACTTGCATGCCTGTTATGGAGAATTAGCATCTTTCTAGTCTTTGTCCTCATGGCCTTTGTTTCTCCAATCTTTGTTCGGGTAATAACACGTCTTAAACTTACCCAAGAGGCGATCATCAACAGTTCCCCTAACTACAAATCGAGTCAAGTGCGTCTGATTTGCTTGACCAATCCTGTTCAAAAAAACAAGTTAAACATGAGACTCTATTTTCAAGTTAGGTTGCTCTGTACCTAAACACGCGACCAAAGGCTTGTTGTTCAACGCTATGATTCCACCTATAACGGCTATTAGTTTCAAGTTAATATTGTAAAATCGACTTGACTTAATTACTGACCAAAGATCGATACAAATCACTCGGCAGGCCATTGTAAGATTTAACCCCTGCCCACCACACTTGAGTCCGGCGATCATAATTCGTGTATTAGGGTTGGAATTGAGGCTTTTCACAGCCGCAATTCGTGCTTTTGAATTCATATCTCCAGTAAACTAGTTTGTATATTAGCACCATCAACTCTTTTCATTTTTATCCTCAACTTACATAGCAGATACCCCAGCCTATAGAATAGACACCTGTCAGAATAGTCAACCGCCAAACTATTAGTTCAAAGGACTTGCCTTCTTGTTTGCAGATTTTGCCAATAATTTTTCCCCTAAAATAGTAAGTAACTTTCTAAAACAAGCTTTGTTAAAGAAACACAACTTACATTAGTCGAAACTGCGTAAAGACAACTATCTTTTCGTTTGGTGCTTCTGCCATCCATTCCAGAATTAGGGCCTTTAGAGCAATGGTTTTGGCAGAAGGAAGAAGCTCTCCTTCCATATTGAGCCATGAGGACTTATTCTTCTCTGATTTGGAATTACCACCTTCATCTTGTGCTCTTGTCGAAGAGGCTGAGCTTGGGACATTTTCTTTAGCAGCGAGTCCATCAAACCATGGAGTGAGAGTCATGTAGATTATATGACAAGCCGGACATGCAGTAACTTCGTTTTCTTCTTGAGCTGAACGAGTCGCCTCTTCCTGAATGCAAGACTTGCAAAACACATGATAGCAGTCTGTTATCTGAGGATCGACTGCCACATCATGGCAGAGTGAACAAATGCAACGAGTAAGCATTTCCTTTTCGTCAAGAGTTTGAAGGTATTTGACCAGCGAAAAGTTCGAGCCGAAGTTTGAACGACCGAAAGCTCGACGCCTAGACTCTTCCTCAGGCTCTAGCTCGTTCTCGCCGACCTCATTTCCATCTTCTCGACGTTCATTAGTATGGTCTCTAACCCACTGGCCTACTTTCTCATACAGAGGGCGTTTGTCCATCTGTTGTACTTCATTAAGTTTGGCCTCCAGTTTCCTCACATCCTCTAGTGTAAGGATGGTCTGGATCGTTTGCTCTAACGAATTTGTCAGACCTGGTACAATCGCACCCACCAGTTCTTACTTACGGAGCAAAAATGGGTGTGCCGTTAGCTGCCGTAGCCTTAATAGTTTCACTACCATAGTACGATAGTTCTTGACGGCGGTTCCCTCCTTTAGATGAGCGTTAAAGTCCGTACGGAATCTGTCTTCAATGATTTCGTATAGACATCTCTCTTCTTTGCTAAAGTCGATTCTCTTCACGCTAGTGTGTGCCTGTGGCAACTCGACAATCGGCCTATTGAACATCTTGTCTTTGAGGGTTCTCCTGATCATTAGCGTCCCAAGCAGGGCGAGAAGTCGCGTATTGCATTCTTCGCTATCTGGATCGCAAAACTCTTTTCTAAAGTGATAAAAGTCTGTTGTGTATTGAACGCGGAGAAACCGGAAATAGGGGAAAATTTCTTCGATTCGGCTATAGTCAGGTGAGAAAACTATCAAGTGGAATGAATATACGATTACTAGTGATGAGAGATACTGACTTGTGGATTGGCTGGTTTCAGGAGTAGCACTGTTAGCATAATGATGTCACATCTGAGCCATGGCGACGTACCGTTCCCGAAAGGGCCCATCTATATCTATTTGCACCAGTTAGCATATCGCGCTCCTTACCTAGTGGGTTATTCTTGGGCTAAATGCGGCCATCCGCCAATGGCCATGAACTGGGGTGAGCCCTACTCAGCATTCAACATATAGCAGGCCACCGATGTCCTACTTTTATGGTTCTTAATAACATGGGACTCTGTAACGTGTTAGTAGTGGAAGACCACCCTGTCGCTGACCAATGGAGAGAGGGCACACCGTCAAGCACCACGCGGTGGAATCTCATGCAGTGCAACAGACCGCGATCCGGCCAACTCCTTCTCAACTCCTCGGTGATCTAGGGGTGTCAGGATTGATACAGTGCAGTCTGAATAAAACGCAGTAAAAGTTGGGAGACGTTGATACCTTCAGCAAACCCAGATCGTCTGTCTTTGTCGCGTTGGGGAACGGACAACTGGCTACAACTTCCGCATACGATGTGATGATCACGTCGCAGGTCTGTAGAATCGAAAGAGGAATCTCTTTCGACCTCTTGTAGTGCAGCACATGATTAAAGAAATTCTTCTCCACATGGGTAAGAATCTCGTTCTGCCACTATCATGCAAAAAAAAAAAATGATCAGAATCCGAACTTGTCGAAAACGCAAAGCGGGTCTTACCTGATCTATGACACTGCTTGGGACAACCAGAAGCGTAGTTCGACATTTTGACCCCGGATCGGGAGCATTTCCAACCATTACCGCCAGCATTTGCAAAGTTTTTCCAAGACCCATCGCGTCTGCCAATATGCCACCTTTTTCGGTACTCGAAAGTTCTCGTTTAACCTGTATAGATATTAGCGTGGATAGCTAACCCCCCTGGCCAAACTACGAGAGTTGCAAACCATCCAGTCAGCACCTAAAAGTTGGTGGTGGTACAAGGGCGACTGCGAAACGTCAATACATGGAGCTCGTACAATACCTTCCTGTAAGGGGTGAAGTAACGCACTGTCATTCCTTTGAGCAACCACTTGCCTTCACAAGCCTTTACTCTCCCATAGCCAAAGTTTTTTGATGCTTTGAGCACTTGCGTTTTGTCGTTGGTCACGAGCCTCTTGTGCTGCAGTTTGTGGCGTCTGTCAGATCCTAGCTCGGTGTCCCTATACTCCCGCTTATCTAGAGAACGGGTGGGTTGGAACTTACGTCTTTAGGAATGCTTGCCATAAGTTCCTTAAGCATTCGATCTTTGTGAGATTTTTCCTCAATCACAGGCGCCTCCCCATAGTCCATCTGAGCCTGGCGTAGTGCTATCGCATCAGTGAAGAATAAACTGTGCAGAAGGTCCTCTCCGCCATCCCCGAGGCCGCCCCGACAATCCGTGGATTTATGCCTGCTTGCTTTCTTGGAAGCTTTGGCCGTTTTAGAAGGTTTTGCGCCACTCTTTGTGACCTTCCCTCCTAGTACTCCCGGAGAGGTCTTTGGAGGCTTGCCTACTTTGCTAGCTTTTGGTCCTTTTGCAGCCTTTCGCGAGTGCACTTCCTTAGCGGTCTTCGCTCTTGGAGCTCTCCTTCCCCGCTTCTGAGTTGACCTCGATTGAGAGAGTGCCCGCAATAACGAGGCCTGAATTTCTTCAGTTGATCCTCCCTCATCTGCCTGGGCTCGTTCAAGGCCTGCACCGGTAAGTCTTTGGGTCTCCGGAGGCGTAGGGATGGCATCCGGCCCGCCGCCAGTCTCGGTCGCTGTCTGCCTCGCAGGTTGTCCCTCTAGCTCCAACCCACCACCAGTCCTAGGCTTTTTTGCGGCCATACCAGTTGACTCGATATCAAACTCTTCAATCTCGTCAGGGCCGACAGTGTATGGGGTTCGGTATCGTAGAGATGCTTCATGAGCTCGCTTTCTCTGCTTGTGGACATTCTCTGCGAAGTCTTGCACGAAAAGACTCTCTTGTGGGTCCGCCCCGATCTCCACACTATACTACCAGTTACAATTGCGCGCGACAAAAAAAAAAAAAAAGGGTCTGTGGGTGCATACGTGGAAGACCGCAAATGCCGCCTTCGATCCCTCAAACTCTTCATCTTTTCCGCCGCAATCAACTCAACTTCCAACTGCAGTCGAGCGGGTCCACTATCGGTTTTTTCCAATACACTCTTAAGTCTCTCATAACTAACGGTCATGTCAGAAGGGCATAAGGGAGTTAGAAAGTACGTACGCATCAGAATCGCCATCTTCTTCTTCAATATCTTGATTCATCCATTCATCCCCCATATCGTCATCCACAATCACAATGTCTGGAGGCATCCCCTGTACATTGCTATTTGTTGGTAGAGACTTCCCCGGTTCTGTCTGGCCGCTGCTGTGTTCTCCCGAGCGCACTGCGGGAGCGGTACTAGTTCCAAATCGAGCACCCAAAGTGGCTCTCTCCATGTTTTTCTTTAGCAAATTGGCTTGGATCCTTTTCACCACATCCCCCTTGGGAACGAAGCGAGGGCGGCTTATCTCTTTGGCCGGGCTTGACGTGTCCACTTGAACAGGAAGAGCCCCCTGTGTTCCATCCCCTTCCACCGTACAGCTGCTAGCCGACCCCCCACTGCCAGACTCGCTGCCCGTTGCCACAACCGCAGAGAAGCTTCTCCATATGTCTCCCTGATCCTTAGGCTCCTCCTTTACCCTCAAAGTTTCGCTCACTGGGGTTGTCCTTGGCCGACAGGAGACAAAAATGACATCATCGTCGCTGTCAGGCAACTCTATCGGCTGAGTTGGCCTGAAATAGTTGGTTTTGCGCCCGGGACTGGCCTTTGGCCCCTGAATGACTTCTGAGTTAGGTGCTAGATTTTGCTTTGGCGAGGTTGTAGAGTGCGCCTCCGCCGAGCCACCGATGACAGCTGCCGAGCTAAAAACCTCGGGGCCAGCACCTCTATACTCACTAGCGAGCCTGCCACCCGGGGGGCTTCCAGGCACCCTAGGGTCTCGGTCGAGTTCCCGAAGTTGAGAACCCAAATCGATATCGAGCTCTGGGTAGGGACGAGGCGAGTAGTTTTGAAACTGAGTGCCGAACAAACTATCTAGCTGGGATTCAGCCTCAGAGTCGGAAGGATAGGGCTCTTGGGTCGCGTCATTAAACAGATCAGCAGACATGCTGGCCTCGGGTTTCCTTTTGGTTAAGACGTCAGTACTCAGGTATCACCACGGATAGGTAAAAGTAAGGGTCCGGAGGCGAGCGCCTTGATGTGGTCTACGAAAGCTGGTAACAGACAAGGAAAGAACTGCAGTTGGCCAAGGGAGAAAGGACAGTAAGCCACTCGAGATGGAGTATCTTGGTGTTTATATGACGGTGAATGCAAATGTAGAAATAGAATAGGCCGAAGAATACCTATTGCTCTATATTCCCCAAAGCGGTACAGGACCCCCGATAATTGAGGAAAGCAAGGCCTCTGATCCCCGAAGAGTATGCTGTAGTTCGGATCTTCGATATAGGTATGAGTAACTTGAAGAGAGCTAGGTATTAGGATATTAGTACAAGTGGCTAAGTAAATTTAAACTAGAGAGCTGGGTCGGGGTGGCTAATCAGGTGGGGCTGCCAACAAGGCCAAGGCGGATGTCTTGAACGCCGTGAACGAAATGTAAAAGGAGACCATACGTAGAGAAGTAAGAATTAGGAAGACAGTTTGTCGTAGATAAGGAAGTCTAGGGGTTGGGGGGCTGAAGAAAGGTGATCAAACAAAACCCTCACCGCACCTATTAGTTGATGTAGAGGCCAGGAATTGTGGCTATGAGCTATGATAGAAGTCGATTCGAGTAACTATAAAGAATCAGCAACTGAAGCGTAGTGTGTGACACAGATCTAGTTTAGTTGGTGGGGGTCAGTGACGCAGACCTGGCTTGGTTGGGCACACAAGGGTTGAAAGTGAATTCTTCTGTGTGCGGGGGTGGGGTGTGCGCCACTACCAGTGAATGGGACGGGCGGTACTACCTTTTTAATTTGATAGGTAGCGAAAAACTGACGGCCCGCAGATTTCAGATAGAGTCCGAGAGGCACCTTCTCCAACCTCAACCCGATGAAGATCTTGCCCGCGAAAGGACTGTAAGATCAAGATCCTAGATAGCTAAGGATATGGGACGGCTGAGAAACTTGCACTACCGACTTCCAGTAGGCGGAAAAGTAGAAGAGAGGATGAGACTGAGGATAATGTACCGTTAGTAGACGGAAGAGTGGTAGACAAGGTGAGACGGAGGCAGACGAGAGATACTTAACAGATACTATGTAGATGAGTGAATAGCGAGGAGAGAACATGAGTGAATGACAAAAGCAGCAGCCAGAGGCGCACCGGGGGAGGGGGGGGGGGGGCTGAAGAAAGTGAAAGACAGCTGAGGTCCAAGACTGAGGCAGCGTCTAGAGGTTAAACAACAACAACAACCACAGAACCAGAGCAATCCGATCCAATCCAAAGAACAAAACCCTCTCCCCCCCAAAGACATTCGCAAATTACAACCGCAAACCAACAAGCAGTCAGAAACCAGAAACCAGAGACTATATACATATACATACCATTAACCACAACCAAAAAAAAAAGACCCTCAATCCACAATCCACACACACCCACAGCAGCGAGCGAGCGAGAGAAGTATATATATATATCCATTGCATACAAAAAAAGACCAGCACGAGGAAAAGGCAGGCAGGCAGGCAGGCAGACAGAAGAAACCTGCTCAAAAAAAGACCAACCGAAAAAAAACTGAATCACAAAGTAAGGATTTGCCAAACAAAAGTTTTGGGGAGGGGGGGCAACCTTCCCACCCCCAAAAAAAAATAAAAAAACCCAGCAAAGCCAGCAAAGCCAACAAGTCAAAAACCCGCAACACCAGCAGCAAATATGAATCCCCCCAACCCCCCTCCCCAAAAAAAAAATACAAGGGAATATAAACAATTAAAAAAAAAAAAAACAAAGCAAAACAAGAAAAAAAATACCTTACGCACAACTCTCCCTCTCTCTGGTTTTTTTTATCTCTCTTGCTCGGTAGTATTTATTAACCCGGGGCATTTTCAAAGTTAAAACTGCCCCACGTGATGAATATACTTTTTTTTTTTTGGTTGTTCGCGTTGAAAAAAGGGAGGAGGGAGGGGAGGGGAGGGGGAGTTGGAAATTTGGTAATGATTTTTTCTTCTTTTCTGTTAGTGTTGTGGTTTTTTGTACTCGTCATCTCTCTTGTGTGGTGGATTTTTTTTGGTGGTGGTTTCTTCCTGGTCTTGGGTTCATCGCTCCCAAAAAAAACCCCTTCCAGCTCTCCTTTAAGTACATGTACATACACCGAGGCGCGCGATGATATCGAGTTACCCCCCCCCCTCTAATAGCTCCTCCTCAATTGCGTGACCCCTCGTAGCAATCGAGTGCGCTGTGGTCTTCCCACACAGGAACTGCGTGAAATACTGGTTCTCCAACAAAACTCCCCGTCATACCGTTTGGCACGAGTCCTGTTGTTGGCCGGACCTCGTTGTATATCGGCAGGGTCGGAAGACTTTTCGAGAACTGCAACTTTGCATAATAAGCAAGACGGATATTTCCCGGTCAGCGGGGTATATGATGATGCATCGTGCTGGTGTCTTGGTAAGTAAGAAGAGCAGAGGGCGTCCGACATTATGCACTTATGGGCTCCAAAGCTCCAGTAGATATTGTCATTACTGTGGAGGCGATTCCTGCGCAGTGTCCAGTTAGCTAGTCTTTGTCATTCTCCCTTAGCAGTAATAGCTTACCCGCCGCGCTAACGTCTCTCTTAATCAAATCCACCAGGGAACCCACTATCTCCGCTGTACGGGACCCTATGGCGGGGGTAGAGTCCCAGGGCAGGATATGGGTATGGGGCTCCGCGGCAGATATGGGGCTCCGGGGTAGGGGCCGAGCATCTCCCCCGCCATCCGCTGGCGGATATCACAATGCCTCCCAGTTCTGGGTTTATGGATAAACACCCTCACGTGGTCGCACTCTAGGATCGAGTTGTAAGGCATTCGACGTCACGACTGGAAACGGAGGGTTGGTAGTGATATCCCTCCCAGCTCGCCTTAAAACGCCACCAGCAGGAAGAGAAGCAGCACCCATCAAGGCCTGTGGAGAGGGCATGTTTCCCGCCATGAGAATTGAATGTCGGAAATGGACACGGGAGTCTGGTTCCTGACCTGGCTTGTATTACTTGCAGTGCGTCGTACTACCCGGAAAAACTAAGCGAAGGTCCGATATAACAGTACCAAAACCCCGGTCCAGCACACACAACAAAAAAACTTGCAAAACCCAAGCAACCCAAAACCCATATGCCGGAAAAATAAAACCCCCATTACCTTCTTTCACCAGGATCCAACCCACCAAAAAACTCAAACCAAACCCAACCTCATCCCACCACCGAAAACGAAAACAAACAACTAACCTCTCTCCCTCCCTCCCTCCTTTCCCTACCCGCCAAGCCCAAACAAAAAACAACCAACCAACCAACCGAAAAAAAAAAAAAAAAAAATTCCTCCCACAAACAAAACAAAATAAAACAACAACAAACGAACAACATCGCCCAAACCTCAAACCGCCGGACATCATCATCGAGAAAAAAAAAAAACCCCCCCTCGCTGCTTTTAATTACCCGCCAAATAAATGATAAACAACAAAACGACGGACAAACCAAAGAAAAAAAAAAAAAAACAGGGGAAAAATATTTTATTTTATTTTATTTTATTTTTTTTTTTTTGAAATACATACATATGTGCGGTACAGCATACCATACCCCACACTTCACAAGATTACAGTAGCACACCACAGACACAAGAATACGATAGCACACCACAGACACAAAATTACAACAGCACACCGCAGACACAATATACGACAGCACACCACAGACACAAAAAAACAAAAAAAATAAAAAATAATTTTAGAGGGAGAGAGATGCGCAGTGGTAGTAATAGTAGTAGTAGTAGTAGTAGTAGTAGTAGTAGTAGTAGTAGTAATCGGCGATTAATTAATTAATTAATCAATTAACTAATTTAATAATAAGGGTTGTATATTTTTGCATTTAGGGAAATCAGTGGTTGGGGTTAGGGGGTAAGAGGGGGTAGGGGGAGGAGGGAGGGGTTGTTGTTGTTATTGTTGCTGTATTTTGTTACATGCATCAAGGAGAGAAGAGGAGGGAGAAGGGAAGAGAGAGAGAGAGAGAGGGAATAGAGGGTTTATTTTTATTATTTTTGCCTCCCCCCCCAAAAGGTCAGTCAGTTACCGGCCTCATTTGCTATTTGCTATTTGATATTGTTACAGTTGTTTTTTTTTTTTTTTTTGGTTTTGCTTTCCTTTTGATATTAATTATCCTCTTGGTAAAAAGAGAGAGAAACAAAAAAAAAAAAAAAAAACTTCCGACAAGGGTCCCATCCCCCCCCCCGCCCCTGAATAACGCCCGACTCCGGTTCGTTCTTTCAATCTAGTCTTAAAAAAAGAAAGAAAAAAGAAAAAGGGGGGATATTAAGATTGGCTGCGGGTTGGTGAGCAATGGGAGAATAATAATAATAAAAAAAAAGTTTATCCGTGACTGGATTTGGGCGCTGGGTAGAACCATGCGGCGATGGAGATAATTAGATATGTCGACATTAGCAAAACGCCCTCTAGCCTGTTTTTTTCTGTTAGTCCGCTAGCTTTCGAGTACAAGCTAAAAACCATTGAACGCCACTCACCAGTGAGATTTCCCGTCTTGTATGAGATAGTTGACCAATAGGACAGCCACAAACAAGACGGCAATCTGAAAGCCATCAAAGTAGAGAGTCATGTCGTCAATATGCATAATCCAGCCAAGGACGACAATGAGAGGAATGATCAAGAGGGCGATTTGCATGCTGGAGCCGACGGCAACACCAATGGCGAGATTCATCTTGTCTTTGATAGCGACAGTAATAGCCGTAGCGTGCTCTGCTGCATTTCCCACAATTGGAAGAAGAATCAGTCCAATCTATAAAATGTTAGTAAACCCCATCTCGTCCTGAATGGAATATGAGGCCTTACAAAGTTCTTTGAAATGTGTGCCTTTTCAGACAACTCATCAATGCTTCCAACCATAAACTCGGCGCAAAGTGCTACTAGAGCAGTGGAGACGGTGAGTGTGATTAACGCGGTTGCTACGCTGAGTTGTGGTACTTCCTCTTCTTCCTCTTCCTCCTCTGGTTC
>JAJDFE020000514.1:0-27358 GCA_021527465.2 Geoglossum glabrum | reverse complement strand
GTCTCGGGGCGACAGGTCCCAGACTTTCGACCCGCACCCGGGGTCAGGCGAGTCAATTGCGTTGCAATAGACAGGTTGGCGCGGTTCCGCGCCATTGCGCCCTATCAGGGCGGAACAGCACGCACGGCGGTGCTGTTTGTGTAGCCACCGCGCTCAGCATAGCTCTCCACGATCGTGCCTGCAGCGACCGTGAACGGCGCGCTATAGGTCGAGTAAGCGCCGCTGCCACCTGTTCGGTACTTGATAGTGGCGGAAGGGTCATCGTTCACCAACGTGATCTCACGGTCGCCACCACCAATGTCCTCAGCTTCCCATTGAGGAGCAGGCACAGTGGTAGCGGGGTCGCTGATGGCTACGCCAGGCGGTATGGCCTCCATCTGCACCAGGTCGCATTGGCAGTCGGTATCATCACCTACAACCTCAGCGCGGCACCATGCCGAGCCAATGGGCGCAACAGCATAGGCATCACGAAACACCCAGGATGCGCCAGCGTTAGGCGTATCGGCATAGTGTATCTCGGTATTCGTATCATCGAGGAAGGTCACACGCGCGTGGCAAGCCACGCCTATCAGGTGGGCATGCAGGTTGAATCGATCTCCTGATTTACAACGCACCCTCTTCAGATTGCGGGTGGCAGCCAGCCCAGCTGCAACCATCCTGGCGCCCCATCCACTCTCGCCAGCATCATCGGCCAGCTCCCATTCACCAGCCAAGTAAGACCAGCCAACGTCACCCTGCGTGAAGTCCGGATTGCGCACCAGCAAGCCCTGATCCTGCCCATCAGGCGCCTCGATCGTTTCCGGGTCACAGTATGGTCCGCTCTTGCCAGAGGCTCTGATAAACCTGACCCGCACATCGTAATCTGCACCGGGTTCCAGATCGCTGATGTACTCGACCGTGACCGCACCCGGCACTCGGCTCCAGTTGATCCACGTACTTTCCCAGCTCTTCTTGTAGTCGAACTCGGTGCGGCCACCGGTCAGGATGCGCTGATCATCCGGCTCCTCGATCGTGATCTTGATGCGTGGGAGCGCGGTCATTTCCTCCAGCGGCGCGGGCTCGATGTCCAGGATTACAGGCGTCGGGATGTCATCACCGTCGATCAGCGAGGTATTGGGCGCCAGATCCGTCTCGGTCTCCATCCCATCATTCCAATCGAACACACCGGACGCCGTTTCCCTCAAAACCATTCGCACGGCGAGGCCGGCAGGCGCACCATCCGCTCCACCACCGCCAGTGCTGCAGAGCTCGTGCTCGACCACCTCGAAAACCTTACTCGACCATCCGTAGCGCGAGATCGTCAGCGTGACAGTATCGCCTGGTATCAGGTCGATGGCCTTCAACTTGAACACCGCGCTGACCGTGATGTCCTGCCTGCTGCGCTCGAGGGCGATCTTAGCCAACCGCTGCGCGGTCGCGCTCGATGTCGTGAAATTCAACACCATGTCGTGCCAAATCCGGGCACCGTCCTCGGTCATGTAGGTGTCATTCTTGACGACGGGGAAATCGGACGGCTGCCAGTCGTTGATTTCCGCCAGATACAAGCCCTTCACGCCGTTGAAGGCCACACGCGCAGAGTCACGCGGCTCGATCTCGATCTCGCTGACGATATCATCGACACCAAAATCCTTCTCCGGCGAGCTGTAGGCGGCCGCACGCGGACGGTAGGCGCCATTGGCCTCATCAAACGTCCCGCCCATCGCCCCGGCCAACGCATCGGCGTTCGCACCGCACTCCACGGCTGTGTCGAGGACACCATCCGAGGTGTAGCGCTTCTCAGTGCCACCTCCTGCGAGGTCCACGTCCTCATCGCAGGTATTCGCCTGGGCGCTGAACCAGTCGTCAGGAAGCTCATCCGCATCGGCCCCGTAGCCGCCGCGCTCCTTCGCCAGGAGAGCATACCACCGGAGTTGCAGCGCAGGATTTCGCGTCCACGCGGTACTGGCATCGCGCGGGTCATAGCACTTCGCTCCGCGCAAATCTGTCGTATAAACCGGCAACCCGCTGCTGAAGACATCGCTATCGGTCGTATAACGGAGATAGGTGTAGCAGTGACCCCGCAAGCGGTGGTCGTTGCTCCAAACGCCAGAAGTTACGTCGGCTTGAAGGTCTGTGTCCACCGTCTGGCTATCCGTACCGAGGTGGTGCTTGATTCTCACCTTGCCGGCCCATTTGGCCGGCAAGGTCACCTCACCGCCACCATCGACCGTCACCGCCTCATTGTTCAAATAGTCCGCCACGAACGAATCGCATTCGTGCGAGGCATGCACGATGATCACGTGGGTATATTTGTTCTTATCGCCAGACTGGTGGATGAACACGATCGCGCCACCCACACGGGGCTGCCCGACCACCAGCTTCCACGAGGCGGCCGGTTCGCGAATGTTCATCGTCCGCGTCTGGTCAACGGCGCTCAGCCCGCGCATCGCCTTTTTCGCCTGGCTTCGCTGGTACGCATAACTCCCGAGAGCGATCGCCATATTCAACGCCAGCGCCACCACCGTGCTCGTGACGGTAGCCGTGACTACAAGCGTTGCGACCACTGCGACGATAGGAGGCATCAGTCGACCCTCCACGCCCGGCGGCATTTCGCTGTTGGCACCGCCACCAGCCCAACCGGGCCGGTGAACCAAGACTTCAGGCCATCGCAAATCCCCAACGCCGGGCCGTGTTTCACGGAGTCGAAGAGCACCATATCCCCACGCTTCGCCAGCCGCACTGCCGCGTGCTCGTCGAAGCCGTGCGCCAAACACTGCCTCTCCGCGATAGCCTCCACGCCACGATGCTCAGCGAGCACTTCAGCCGCCCCCTTGGCGCTGTTATAGCGCCCTCGGAAAAGGTTGCCACCAGCCAGATCCACGCCCGTCAGTTCCTTCACTACATCGCAGGAAAACAAGCAGCAGTCCTGCTCCCCCCATTGGAATGGCAAGTTTCGCCGCGCCTCGAGGATGGCCGCCAGCTTGATCGGCCAGTCCTGCGGGCGCCGAGACTTTCGCTCAGCAGTCATCGCGCCGCCTCCGGTGTCAGGGGTTGCGATCCGCGCGCCGACGAACCCGTTGCCGGGCTGCTCGACGATCCGCCGACCACAATCTCCTTGTTCTGCAGTGCCGCGACATACCCGAAGCCGAGGTCGCCCGCAAACAACGCCTGCTGGTCCTCGTGATTCAGCCGCCGCTCGTTGGCCCGCTGAAGATCAGCCGAACGCGGTTCCGCATAGACGACGATCCGCGCGTCCTTTTCCCCGTCACGGATCGGCATCCGGTCCATCAGGAACGACCACGCAATCGGGTCTTCGATCACTGCGTAGTCCTCGTCGAAAAAACCGAGATAAAAGATGCAGCGACGGCGCCGAAAGCCCGCTGCCAGTGCCAGCGCCACCTTATCGCTCGGCACACCATTCAGGATGAATGCCACACCATTTGCCCGAGATCCGCGCGTCTCGGTGATCGACTCCAGTCCGATGAAATCCCCCAGCCCGGTCCACGTCTCGCCATCCCACGTCACGTCCCGATTGTGCGAGCACACACGCACCTCGCCGCTGGCGAAGTCACCATACCACAGCACCACCGGCCGGACTGTGCCGGCCTCGACTGTGTCAATCATCCCTGATGACAGTCCACGACTCACGGCCGGAGATCCTCCAAAGCCATGAAAGTGATCGGGCGGTATACCTTCGCCTCGTCGATCAGGTACTCAAGGTCGGTACCAGGCACCAACATGAAGCGCCCCTTCGGGCTCGAGATTGTCACCACCGCGTTGTCCGCCGGCGATGAACGCAATGAGGGCCAGATATCAAGAGTCGCCTCGCCGCTGCCATCGCTGTTGGCATCGGCCAGCACCTTGTAAAGTCGCGAACTAGATCCGGTTCCAAGCTGGAACCAGTCACCTGCCTTCATGATTCCGGTCTGGCTAGCGAGCCATCCATCGGTGACCAGCGCGTTGCCGGTCTGGCTGCCCCCCTTCACCAAAGGTGGTCCATCAAGGTCGAACAAGCCTGTGACGGAGAAAATCCAACAGTCGGATGGGTCCAGCCCGGGGCCTACCTCACCCCAAACGATGACCAGGTCAGTTCCGGCTGCGGTAAATTCCACCGTAAACTCAGCGACGGTGCCTGTCAGTGGCCCCACTTGTTCACCATTCACACGCAGATAACTCCCGGAAGTGGTGCTCAGCGCGGAAATCGTGACCCGATAGCGGTGTCCCGCAGTCAGGATTCCCGGTTTGGTTATCTCGGGCAATGGTCCGCCTTCGCCATTGGAATGAATTTTGCAAGTGTAGCCCGCGAGCGGATAGTCCGTCGACGCTTCGATGTAGTCGTTAAAAATATCGAACGCATTCCCGTTCCAGTCCGCGAAGACATCGCTGTAATTCAGCAAATCGACGCCAGCTCCGAGCGTCTCAAATTCATTATTTGTGACCGAAAGCGCCGCCAACAACCCAAGCCCCCGCGGCGTGCGGTTCGCCGTGTCCCCGAGTAGAAAATTTCCCTCCTGGCCATTGAGCGACAGCAGCGCGGCAATCCACGGCTCGGCATTCGCACGCAGCATCGGAGGCAGGGTCACCTCCGCTTGCCATATCTGGCCGCCCCACAGCTGCACCTGTGGCTGGTAGGTGAACTGCGACGGCACCACCGCGGCCGCCGTGCGCTTGCGGATTACAATCTGCGCCGACGTCGGCGAGCTCGGGAGGCTAATGGGAAAGGTAATCATCAGAAGGCCGCGGATAGACCGCGATTTTTATAGTTCACCACCGCCGACACCGCCTTCGCGTTGAAATTTCGCTGCAGATCGCGCAGCGCCATCTCCACGCGAGCGAGCCCCGCCTTGTCCGCCCCGCGCGCGTCGATGTTCACTGTCATGCCACCACCCGCCGGCTGCACGGTCATCCCGGTGCGCCCGCCAAATACTGGTTCCGGCCCAACCTCGCCGGCGATACCCCATTTGCCAGGCGGAATGAATCCGCCCTCGGCGAAGCCACCCACAAACCCTCCCGACGCCGCAGCCGCGGAGCCAGCTGCAGCACCAGCCGCATTCCCGGCAAAGATGCCGGCAATTGCGTTGCCAATGCCGCCCAACGCGCTCGAACCGCCGAACGCGCCAGTGATCGACTTCCTCAATTCCATCTCGAGCAGGTCCAATAGCAGTTCCTCAAGCACGTCGCCCAATTCCTGCCCACGCACGATCGCCCGTGAGAAGTTATCGTAGAAAGCATCTCCCATCCGCTCGGCACTGCGCTCAAGCTTCCTCGCGCTGTCGTCGATCGTCTTTTGCTGAGCATCGATCTCCCCGGAGACGTCACGAAGGGCCGCATCGACCCGGTTCTCCTCATCCTTGTCCATTGCGTGCTGCAAAGCCTCGATGGCACCGGCCGCCTCCGCGGCGCTGAGCTTTCCCTGTTTGAGCAGGAAATTTACTTCCTCCATCTCATCGCGGAATTTTTTGGACGGGTCTACCAGTTCCCGGTACCGCTCGGCCGCCTTGTCCATCTCCTCATTCCACTCAGTCACTGCCGCCACACCGCGCGCCTCGGCTTCCGCAGCACCCTCGTAGTCGAGCTTCAGTTTATTGAGCGAGTTGCTCAACACGGTGTTCTTCACCGCCTCCTCTTCACTCGCCTTGGCGTTCCTCAGTTTCTGCTGCTCGATCTTTAGGCCCAACGCCTGCATCTCGGCAGCGATATCATGAGCACGCTTGCGTTGTTCGTCAGTGGCTGCGAGCGGGCTCTCCTCCCAACCGGATTCTCCATGCCCGCGCTTGACGAACTTCAGCCCCGTTCTGGGCTTGTTGATATCCGCCAACTCCCGTTCAAGTCGCGCGTACTCCTTTTCCATCGTCACCAGTTGCTGCCCGTCTGTCTGGCGCAGTCGTATCAGCTCGAGCGTGCTGGAAACTTGCCTGCCGATACTCTCCTCGATCGACTTGGCCAACTCCGCCGCCTTGCGGAACTGGTCGACCACCTGGTCCATCAAGGTATCGATCACTTGCATGCCGCTGCCGATGCCAAGCCCACGCATGAAATCCTTGCCGACGTCGGACAAACTGAACTTTCGCTTCACCGAGCGAGTGAGTTTATCAACCTCTTTGTCGATCGATGCCGATGCCCGGCGGGTGACGTTGTCCGCACGATTCAACTCCTGAACGAATCCGGACGCATCCGCGGCCACCTTCAAGTTCAGTTCACCAAGGGATTTCGTGGCCATGGGGATTATGCGCGGTGCGCGCCCTCCTTGATCATCTTGCGCCTGGTGCGCTCGATTCCGTTGCTGATTTCCTGCGCCATCACTCGCTCAACCTGGCTGCGGGTTGAAAGAAATGCCGGCCTCATGAACGGACGCGGCGGCACAATACCGACGCTCCGGCCACTGCCAGGCGTTGTTTCGGCGCCGCGCTTGTAGCGTTTGATTGCACGCCCGTTCGCCGAAACCTTGCCAGTAACCGATAGCACCAGCGCGTGCTTACCTCTGCGCTTACCGCCCACCACCATGGCATGCCCAAACTCCACCAAGTGTGCATAGCGCGTCGGCGACTCGGCCCGCTTGTAATCTCTCAGGTTCTCCAGCCTTTTGCCTCCTCGGGTGAAGTACCCGCGCCGTGGGCCAACGATCGTCACAGCAGCTGCGTTCGACGGATAGTTCTTGGTCTTTTTGTCGATCGAGGCGAACAGTGCGCCGGTGCGAACTGACTTCCTGGCATTACGCTTCGCAGCCACTTTCATCGGTTCCGCCGCCTTATCTGTGGCCGCAGCTAGGATGGTTGTCCGCATATCCTTGGGCAGCTGCTGAAGGACTGCCAACACCGATGCGGTGCCGCTGACGTGCCTGTAGACCGTGGCCACCTTATTTGTTCTCCTTCGCAGCCCATCCGCGAGCAGCGATCACTGCGTCGGCGGTGCGTTCCTCGAACAAGGCACGCATCTCCGCTTCTCGCTGGGTCATGATGTGGATCCCGCGGCGTTTCATTTTGGCGCGCCACTCGGCTTTCAGGGCACCGTGCTCGGCGAGGCTGAGGGAGTTGAACTCTTCGTTGGTGAGTCCGAGCTCGACGCGGGCGAATGCCCAGGCGTCGAGCCATTGGCGTTTTTTGGTTCGGCTTCCGTCACTGCGCGGATGATTGCCTTCATCGTCTCGCTGATACGCCCCTCGGAAATCTCCGACGCTAACGATTCAGGTGCGGGAAAATCACGCCATGAGTCCTCGGTTAGCATCGCCCAAACCCACGCGACGAGCGCTCCGAATGATTTCTTTCGGTTTCGCAGGTCCGACAGATCGAACGGCGCCGGGAGCGTCTGCATCCGGTACTGCGCCACCGCCGTGTAAGCGATCGTTCTTTCTCGATCGAGCGACACCGATATTTTGGGAGCAGGCATGGAGATCGACGGTTTACGGAGTCTTCTTCGCCGCCGGCTTGCCGACGATTTCCACCGCTGGCTTGCTGCCCTTGGCGAGATTCGCCGCGAGTTCGGCAGGGATCTCGATGCCTTCGGCGCCCTTCTTGCAGTAGAGCGCACCGCGTTGAAAGGTGCGCAGGACATTGACTTTGATTGTGTCACTCATGGTCGTGGTTTATTGGAGAACGGTTACGGGTTACTGCGTGAAGGTCTCAGGACCGTCCGCCTTGTAACCGATCGTGGCCGTCAACAGGCCGGTCTCCGCGTCGGCGTCACCCGGCGTGAAGCTGGTGATGTAGCCGCCGAGGGCCCATTGGGCGGCTCCGGTATTCGGATGCACCTTGGTGAAGTAGTACTTCGTGCACGCGACGTATGCAGCACGGACCGCTTCATGGCCGGCGTTGTCCGGATCCCACGCAATATCGATCTCGAGGTCAGCACTGTCGCGCAGCGGCCGCGGAAGATATTCGTCCGTGTCCGTGTTGTCGTGGCAGGTGGCCTTGATCATCTCCCGCAGTCCGGGCTTCATCCGCACGTTTCGGACGTTGGCGAGATTGGTGGACGGCGAAGCGGAGGTGCCGTGTTTAACGAGTGTTCCCTTGGTAGGTGTCTTTGCCATTGTAGTAGTGCGCTTGAGCGCGGTTCAGGTTGATGGATTGTGGAAAAAAGTGAGGTCGAGCTGGGCGCAGAAATACTTCACGTCCGGCTCGTGAAACTCCCGGGTGTCGGGCGCGGTCACCACGATGTGTGCCGCGGCAAACACGCCGCCGGCGTCATCCAGCATCGCCTCGCGCACCTTCTGGCGAAGCTCGGCGGCCGCGAGCATCGAATCCCCGTAACACGAAAACTGCATGATTGTCTCATCCATCGTGTCCTCGCGATCACCAGGCACGCCGTGCGTGGTGTGGGGGTTGCTCGCGATTTCGAAAGACACCACGTAGGGCGGCGCGATGCCTTCCTTCGCGTAGCTCGGATAGTGCTTCATCGCGTCACCGGCACCGATGATCGCGGTGACCTCCGTGGCGGCCAAAAGGCAATTCTGAATGGCGACACGCAGGCTCATCGTCTCGTGTCCTCCGTGCCGTTGCGGCGGTTCAACCGGTCCAGCGAATCAAGGATGCGCTTGTTCGTGGCGTTCTGCTCGTTCTGCATCGCCTGCTGAGCGGCGAGCACCTCGCGAATCGCCATGATGATGTCGGCGTTGGCCTTGATACTGGCCTTCGCCTCGACCTTGAAATCTTCGAGCTTCTCCACCCGGCTGGGCAAGGTAGCCAGCGGCGCCATCGCCTGCTGCACTTCCTCGCCAGCCTCCGCCCGCACGTAGGCCTTCGCGGAGAAAAGCAGACCGGCGGCACACACGGTGCCAAAGGTGCTCACGATGAACACCAGCGCGCGCCAGACGAATGTCCAGTCGCGCTTGTTGCTCGGAAATGAAGGTTCGGTTGCGGTGCTCATGGTTTCCTTCCCATCCGCCGCCATTGGTTCATGACGGCGAATTTCTGCAGGCCCGCGTTGGTGATAAAATAGGTTGGCGCCAGTTGCTTCCTCTTCGGATCCGCACCTGGCTCGCTCTGCTCGACCATAACTCCATCGCGCCGGGTGATCCCGTAGTCGCGAGTGATCGCCGGCGCCCAGCTCGCCCCGTAGATTTCGATGAGCGCATTGTACCGATCGCGGGCGCCGGCATCGATGATAGCACCGCCGGCGACGAAGCGAAGGAAACCGCTGTTCTGTTCACCGCTGTCACCGTAGCTGGCAGCCTCGGCCGCCACGGGCGCCGGCGTCACCGTGCACCCGCTGTCGAGCAACAGCGCCACCAGAAGCAGGCCCACAGCAAAGGCGAACGTCAGCCACCACCGCAAGCGGCGCTGGCGGCGGCGTTTTCCTACCATGTATTCCTCGGGCGTCATTCTGAGAGATGCTTGCGGATGGAATCTGTGTCCCTGTTCGCTACGGCCGCTGCGGCCTCGTCCTTGAGCTTCTGGTCCGTCGCCGCCCGCGCACGCGCCTGCATCTCAGGGCTGTTGTTCAGCTCCTGGCGCTTCCGGGCGAACCCGAACAGGTTCGCAAGTAAGTCGATGGTGGCGGAGATGATCTTCACGGCGTCCCTGCGGTTTGAAATGCGTGGTAGAAATCGACGCCCTCGCGGATGCCGGTGGCGAAGGCCTGCAGGTAGAGTCGCACCGTGGGATCCGTGGTCTCGGCGAACTGCTTCCCGTAGGTGTCCAGGTAGAGCCGCACGACGTCATCAATCGCGCTCGCAACGAGTATCTTGGTCTCGGCATCGAGCTGCCATTTCTTGGCGAAGATGTCCACGAACGCCTTGATGTCGGCTGGCGTCAGCAGGCCCGCGTTGTTCAACGCCAGGTCAGCGGCCGCCGCCAGCGAGCCCAGCGCGACGTCATACCGCGGGTTGTTCCGCAGCACCAGGAGCACCGTCGTCTTGCACAACGGCCGCACAGCCGCGGCGATCCGCTGCTCTTTGGACGGACCGGTCGCGGTGCTCCCGTCGCCGGCGGGCGTTGAGGCGCAACCGGTGAGGATACAGAGGACAGTGAACAGAAGACCGAGGACGGCCCGGCGGAGGTTGCATAGGGTATTCATGATGTGGAAACAGGTGGCTTTGGTTTCAGCTCCTCGGCGTAGTCCTTCGCGATCGGCTTGGGCACGTTCTCGCCGTAAAGTATCCCGCGGAACACGCCGACCAGGCCGCCGCCCGCCTTCAGCGCGGAGAAAACCCGGCCGGCAACCGTAGCGAGGACGTAGAGCGTGGTCAGGTTCAGCTGCCAGTCGCGCATGTCCTTCGACATGAACTCGGCCGGGATGACCTCGTCGGCGGCGAAGAGAGCAGCCACCGGCACCAGAAACATGAGAATGGAAATGATGCGCTTCATGGTCAGCGGTGGATAAATCCCCGGGCCTGCCGGGAGGCGGGTTGCGCGCGGCTCACCGAAGCGGCGTTGGTGGTTCCGTTGCTGGCGCTCGACTCCATGGTCTCGTTCGGTGTGCCCACCGAATCCCGCGCCTTCACCTTGAAGGCGTAGAGCGTGGCCGGCGTGAGCCCCGAGAAAACTTTCGTGGCGCTCGACTGCCAGCCTTGGTAGCTGTCGTCGATCGCGTGATTATATTCAACCGGCGGTGTGTCGGCGTCCGTAGCGGTCGAGGCAACCACCGTGATCTGTGTCGAGCTGTCCACTGTGACGCTCGCGATCGTGCTCGGGTCCGGCGTCGGCGCCGTGGTATCTTCAACGGTTTCCCACACGATCGGGCTTCCATTGTGCGCGTAGTACCTGAGCCCCACCGCGGCGATCTCTCCACCGGTACTGGTGAAAGTGAATGGAGCGGCGTTATCGACCCACGTGGGCGCGCCATCCTCGATAAACACCACGCAACGAATCTGCGTGGCATCCGAGGCCGTGGCGGTATAGTCATTGCCCGTGTTGCTCAGCTCGAGCGTGACACCGAACGCGCCATACGGGATTGCACCCATGTCAGGCGAGGCATCCGAGGCGAAGTAAACGGAATCGCCACTGGCGAACGTGAAGCTGGCCGTGGCGGTAATCGAATTGCCCGACACCGAGGCCACCTGGATGAGGTCCGTTCCGACCATCAACCACTCGCCGGCCACCAAGGCACCGCCGTATTGCACGATCGTGGCGTCGTCGCCGCGGAAAAATCCACCATCCGCCACCGTGAATGTCGCGCTGGTCGCCGAGTTCGACACGGTCGTGAGCCTGCCGCCGGCGTTGCGCGCCGAGGAACCCGACCCGAGGCTGTAATTCCCGGATCCGACGAACGACGGGTTGGTGTTCTTCAGCGTGTTGCCCTCGGAATTGAACGCGCCAGTGAATGTGACCGAACCAGTGGTATCGTAAGCCAGGTTGAAGTCGCTCGTCGTGGGCGTAACCGAACCATACACCGTGATCCCACTCGAGGTGCTGGTGCCCCACGTGTCCTGAAAGATATTGTTCAGGAACTTCGCGGGGCTGATGCCCGAGTTGACACTCATTCCGCTCGTGTCCGACGCGTTGCCGCTACCCTGAGCCGCGCCAATGATCGTGTTGTTGTAGACGTAGATCCCGTCAAAAGCCGTGTTCAGGTATCCCAGCCAATAGCTGCCGGTCCGCATCACATTGCCGCGCCAGACGTGGTCGGTCTCCGTGCCGGAGTTCGGTTCGACATTGGATCCGTGATCGTCATCGACCGTCGTATTGCCCGCGTAGAAATTCCCCTCAAAGAGTGAACGGTAGAACGGAATGTTGAACCCCACCGACTGCCAAAAATCCGGATGCTCTCCCGGCGTCGTCTCACCGTCGTGCGCGTAGTTGTTCAGGATGCGAAGGTAGCTTCCCGTGCCATAGAGAACGTCGATCTTCATCCCGTCGAACTCGTTGCCGGCCACCAGCACGTGGTCACCCCGAATCACCGCGCCCGTCGAGCCGATCGTGTCGAGCGCGTTGCCGATGAGCAGCGCGTAGTCTGACTTGTATGTGTCGGACTTGCTATCCAGGCGGATGCCGTCGCGCGTGAAATCGTGGATGAAATTGAACCACGCCTCACCGTAGTTCGCATTCTTGAAAAAGATGCCGTCCTGCCGGGACCCGGCGCCGTTGACGTTGAAACCAACGACGCGCACGTTCGTGCCGCTGACATCAATCGCCTGCACCGTCGCGGCATTGCCGGTCAGCCAGCCATCGGCGATGTATGTGATCGGACGGCCGCTCGTGCCACTGGTGGTTTCGGTCAGCGTCTCGGCAAAAGTCTCGCCGGCCTGAAAGACCGCCGTATCGCCCGCCACCACGGTCGAGGTTGCTTTGGCGACGGTAAGCCAAGCGCCGCCGGCATTGTTCACGAGACCGGTGTTCGCGTTGTTGCCGTCGCTGCGGACGTAGTAGGTATTGCCTGGCACCGCCACGGGAAACGGCATTTCGCCGGTCGTGTTGATCACGATGCCGTCGTATTTGATGAGCGACGTGTCCGGCGGCTGCGTGCCGCCATGGCCATCGAAGCGACCGATACGGATATCGCGCCAGGGCGAGTTCGAATTGATCGTACCAGCCGAGGTGCCAAGCAGCACGCCCGAGGTGTTATAGAGCTTGAGCGTGCAGAGTCCCGCGCGCACCGCGTCCATCGTCAACCAGTACCAAGTATCCGCGGTGATGTTGATGTCCGCGCTGGTATCGCCGGAGTCCGGAAATGTACCCGACGCCGTGTCACCGTGGCCCTGCAAATGAAAACCGGAATCGACCTGCGCCACAAAGAAGCCGCCAGTCGGGAAATTCTCCAGGACCACAACATCCACCGTCTGGAATGATCCGGCGAGCGAACCGATCGAAATCCACATGCCAATGGTGACGCGGTCCACCGAGGGCGAAAGCCGGTACTGCGCGTACTGGCCGGTGTGGTTCATGTCTGACGTGATAGCACGCGTGCCGCTGGCCTCAGTGTAAGGCACACCGCTCACGTAGACGGGCATCAGCAACGCACGCGTGTTGCTCGCCACCTTCATGTACGTCGCGCCATTGCTCGAGAGCGACCACGTGCCGCTGATGGCGCTGGCCGTGCCGTTGTTCAGAATGGTGGTAGTCAGCGTGTCACCGGCACTACCTGCCTCGAGATGGAAGATGGCATCGGCCTTCTCCACCGCCACTAAGTGGCTGGCGAAAATCAGAAAGAGAACTGTGGCGAGCCGCTTCATCACGCATCTCCGATCACTTGGGCGGTATCGATCACGATATCGTCGATCACCATCACGTCCGGTCCGCTGAACCGGATGCCATCGGCGTTCGCCGTGGCCGCGCCATTGGTGACCGTGCAGGTCGCAGAGCCCGGTCGGGTCGGCGTCGCACTGATACGGAACTCGGTGACACCGTTTGCGCCGGTACCCTTGTAATAATCAAACCAAACCCAATAGGTGTTTCCGGGGACCAGGGAACTCGCAGACGCCGCCGTGCCGTTGACACCACCGCTGCTCGTACGACAGGTGTTCGTATTCCGTGTCTCGACGTAGGATAGCGTCGTCGAGTTGCTGGATCCGCGAGCCTCGATGAACGGGCTGTTGGCCACAAGGCTGATCAGTTGAATTTTCGCGCGGACATGAAGCTCACCGGCCGCGGTGAATGCCCGGTTGAATTGTCCATTGGAAGCAGTGCGGAAACTGTAAGTGCCGGTCAGTGGCGACGGCGACGTGGTGTCGTGCGGCACATTCGAGCCGGACGTATTCGACCAGCCGGTGTTGTCGTAGCCGGCAACAGGTCGGTCGTCGACCTGGCTGCCCTCAAACGTCTCCGTGAACATGTATGTTACGCCGCTGGAGTGCTGCGACGCCGCGAGCAGGATAAGCGGATTCGCCTGCAGAGCGCCGGCAAACCCCAAGGTGAGGAGAATGTAGGCCAGCGTCCTCATGATCCCACCGCCAGGGTTCCCTTGTACCCGACTGTGACCCAGCGTGAGCCGTCGCAGACCAGCGCGACGTAGTTGCCGGCGCCAGAGGAGAGCGTCATCGACACGCCGCCGGTCTGAACATTGCCGTCGCGCACGATCACCTCGGAGCTGTTGCTGTCGATCGTGATGGTGAACGCGCCGGTGTTGTAGACCAGGATGCCCTTCCCTGCGTAGCTGGCGGCAGCCGGAAGATTGATTGTTCCCGTGGCGCCGTACCACACCACGTGCATGAGGCCCGTCCACGTCGGGGACAGCGGATTGGTGGTCGTCGGGCTGGCGTGCGTACCGGTGCGCGTGGTGTCGAGTTCCCCGTGCACGAAGGCAGTGGTCGCAACGCTCGTGTCGCTGTCGCCGGCGCTCGCGGTCGTGCCCGTGGCCGCGCCGACGTCACCGCCCTGGGTAACAAACGTGCCGGTGCCACTCTCGTCGGAAAGCACCCCACGCAGTTGCGCGGAGGTCGTGGACGCAAACTGTGAAAGCGGGTTCGTGGTCAGCGCATCGCCACCCCCGCCCGCCACGGCCGCGCCGCTGGCGCGCTGATACCAAAGCACCAGCCAGTTGCCGGAACCGAGCGAGATGCCGCCGAACCGATCGTTCGCCGCGGTCGTGATGTTGCTGCCGTTGTTCGGCAAGATGAGCGACGTGCCATTGTGGGTGAACGTGAGAGCGCCGGTGAACCGGCCTTGCCGGTACGTGCCGGCCGCTGCCGTGCCGAGTCCGGTGATCGTAGTCGTGCCGCTGATGGAAACATTGATCGAGTCGGCCGCGCCGATATCCGTGGTCGTTGCGCTGGCAACGCTCGCCTCGGCGCCGTATCCGGTGCCGGGCACGCCGTAGGCGAAATAGGTCGCGCCATCGTAACACCAGGTGATGGTTTCCGTCCCGCCGGCCAGAATCTTGAAACTCGTGATCGTCGTCTGCGAATTGACATCGAAGCTGCTCGGGATCGTTTGCGTGTAGGTCGAACCGCCGGAGTTGGTGAACCGGGTCGAGAACCACTGGTTGCTGTTGGCGGGTGTCCCTGAAAACGTGAACGTGTTGTCTCCGGAAACCGTCTTCGTGTTGAGCGCCTTGGTAACATCGATCACCAGCGCACCCATCGCGCTAGCGGACGTGACACTCGCCGCCTGATAGGTCTGGATCCCTGCGAAGGTGTTGGTCGTGAGGTCAGCTTTCGTGTTTGTCGCCAGCGCCGACCAAGCCGCGAGATTCGCCGAGTACGCCTGGACATCCGTGCCCGGCACGAGCGTGAGCAGGGAGCGCATCGCTGAGTAATTTGCGGCGCCAAGAAAGGATTGGACGTTGGCCGATGGCGTGATGCCAGCGTAGGTGGACAGGTCGGAATCGAAAGCTTGTACATCGGTTCCGATCACCAGGCTGAGCGAAGTCCGGAAGGCCGAATAGTTCGCGGCACCAAGGAGGGTCTGAACATTCGCCGAAGGGGTGATAGCCGCGTAGGCGGACAGGTCCGCATCGTAGGCCTGCACGTTCGTTCCGATCACTAGCCCAAGCAGCGAGCGCATCGCGGAATAATCCGCCGCGGCGAGAAACGATTGGGTATTCGCAGAGGGTGTGATGCTCGCGTAGGTCGTGAGGTCGGCATCAGTCGTCTGTTTCGCAGCGAGGGCGGCGGACAAGTCTGCTTGGTCGCCAATCGTACCCGTGATGTTGCCCCAAGTCGCCTGCGTGCCACCGCCGATATCAGAAAGGAACTCCGCGGCTGTGCGCGATGACACCGTGCCATCGGCATTGATGCGCGGGAACCGCGCGTCCGCAGGCGTAGCGATCTGCGAGAAGGCATTGCCGACCGCCGTCATCCCCAGCGTCTGCAAACGGAGCGAGGCCTTGTCGATGCCGGCAACAGGCTGGTAGCTGGTCGGGTCGAACATCAGGGCCTTGGGCTGTGCGGCGATCAAACGCACCGGGCCCTTCACGAGCGTGCCAACCGCCGCGAGCGTCACCAGGAGCCAGAAAATAATCTTGTGGTTTCTCATGGTCGTTCAGGCGTTCGCGTAGGAATCGAACCGGAGGAATTTCCATTCCCCGCTCTCGGCGTAGAACTCGATCACCTTGTCGTCGCCGGAGGTGTCGGTAACCAGGCTGGTCAACTCCGGGTTGCCCGCGTCGCCGCTGTGGAAAGTGATCGTGATGCCCGACGTCGTCGGCAGGTTCATGCGGATAACAAGGCGCGCGCCGTCGATCGGCTCCGGATCGGCATCGAGCACCACCGGCCGCGTCGTGCTGCCCGCGCCGCCGAAGTCGATCACCTCCAAGTGATGCATCGCGAGTATCCCGGGAATGACTTCCGCCTCGCCCGAATCGTTGTCCTGCGCGTGGAAAGAGTGGAACGCTGCGGCCAACTCGGTGAGCAGCACCATCGCATCCTTGCCCGTGCCGGTGCCGCCGGCGAAGAGCAGGCGCAAGGCATCGACGCGCGTCAGCTGGCCCGAGGTCTTCGGGTTGCGTTCCAGCATCTGTGTCAGGTTCTCGCTCATGGGTCAGGCGGCGTGCATCAGTTGCGGTGAACCGTCCTCGAGGACGGCCGGGGTGGCGTCGTGCAACATCTCCACGGAGAGAGCGCTGCCGGTGGACTGGTCGAGGGCGTTCACCACCAGGTCGAGGTAGTCCCGCCGGCCCACTTCCATCGGCACGATGATATCGAAAACGTCGTCGCCCTGGCGCACGCGCCACTTGTCCGTGACATCGGTGCGGTGGCGGATTCGGAAGATGCCCGTGGCCTCGGCGTGCTGGGCCTGCGCCGCCTGGAACTCCGAGCCACCCTGCGGCAGCCAGGAACCCCACACGGTGCCAGCCTCGATCCACTCCTTGACCTCGCCACCCGCGGAATCGCGCGACACGAACTCGTAGAGCAGCGTCAACCGCCGATCCATCCTGCCCGGATTCTGTGAGACGAGAGTCATGGGTTACGCGATGGTCCGGATCTGGTGCATCTCGATCATCGATTGGTAGCCGTGCGGTAGTTCGTTCACGATATTACCGATCACCGCCAACTTGCGCTCTTCATACAGGTGCCCGATGAGCAGCTTGAGCGTGGCCTTGATTTCCGGCGGCACATCATCCGCGGTCTCGCCGTAGCCGGCGGTGAACTCGACCCATAGCGCGCCCGGGTAGTCGCCAAGCGTCGGGATGCTCGTAGATGGATTAAGCCGGATCCGCGGGAAGTGGTCAGGCGAACCCGTACGCTCCACGAAGTAGCTACCTGCATCGAGCGTTTGCTCCTCACCATCTGGGTCGAGATACTTGACAGCGGTCACCGCCACGTCCTGACCATCTTCGATGAGGAGCGGCGCGCGCGGCAGCTCGAGCTCGCGCGCGGCGCAAGAGCCTAGGAAGGTCCCCTTTCTTGGCCAAGCATCCCACGCCACCTTGTGAGCGGTGAGGATGAGCGTCCGACCTGTTAGTTTTTCGAACGTGCGCCGCGCGGCAGTGATGAATCCGCCGATCAACGCGTCATCCTCCGAATGGTCCACCTTGCAGTGGAGCTTCGCCTCGGCGACCGTCAACGGCTCAACGTCCGGCGGAGTGACCTCCACCAGGCGGGCGACGTCAACGGACGGTGTGAGCGACGAAGACATCAGAACCGCGAGGTAACGCAGACGATTCCGCCGTAGAAAGTCGGTGTGCTTCCGCCCGTGACGGTCGCGTGGGCACGCACGATCGGGTTGAGCGTGTCAACCTGAAGTTGCCTCGTCTGCGTGCTCGTGGACGTCGTGACAGTAGTGAAGCCACCGCCAGTCACATCGCTGAAATTGTATTGCCGCAGGTAAAACTCCCGGGAGTTGGTGGACACCGCGGCGTATGCGGAATCGAATACGTTCGCGTTGCCCCCGCTGCCCACAGTAGCCGTTCGCCAGGTGACGTTGTTCGAGCTGCTGACGTCGTAGTCGCCAGCCAGTACCAGCCAGTAAACCGTGGCATCCTCCAGATCCACCGGTTTGGTGAAGGTGAAGGTCACCCAGGCGTAGCTGGTGCCAATGTCATCGGTTCCGACCGTGACTGCCGTGCCGAGCGCGGTGCCGGAAGGATCGGCGGTGCTATTCGTCTCCAGCGTGAGCGTGAGCAGCTTGCCGCTGGTGATCGTGCCGTTCTTCTTGAGCATCAGGCTGGCCGTCTTGATCTGGCGCACACCGGATTGCGTCCATTTCGCAGCGAGCTTGATGTTGTCGTTGCTGCCGTTGCGCAGCACGATGTCGTTGGTGCCGACTGTCGTGTATTCGCCGCCGGCCGCAAGGTCCGCGGAGTGCTGCAGTTTCAGAGCCAGCGTCGGCGTGCTGCCGGCAGACGTCATCGCCGACATCATGAACAACCCGCGCCCCTTGAGGGCGGAGATATCGACATCGGCCTGCCCCCCTTCGGTGGCGTCGGCGATGGAGCCATGGGCGAGAATGGTGGTGGTGGTGAACGGTTGGGCGCGCGCCAACAGAACGAAACAGAGGGCAATGCCCACGATCCAAAGGGAGGAGAGGTGCTTTTTCATGGTGGAGCGGTTGACGTTGGAAATCAGTTCGCGGCCGCGCGCCGGCGGCGCTTGGGAGCGGTGTGCGCCACCGCGGTCTCCGCAGCGGGCGTGGCTTCGGCGCTCTCCGGGGCATTCGCGGCGGCGGCGATGCGCTCGGGAGCGGCCGTCGCGGCGCCCTCGACCAATAGAATCTTCGCCTCACGCTCGGGGATATCGCGGACTTCGCCTGCGATTGCGTCGGCCTGGCCGCGGACTACGGTGGAACGGGTGATCAAGAGTTTCATGGTGCCGTCAGGGTTGTGGGTTGGGTGAAAAAATTGCAGGGTTAGCCCGAGACGTGGGCCGGCTTCGATCGCAGCATCACGGATCCGATTGTAATCGCGGTAATGCTCGTTGCGCAGACGCGTGAGCCATTCGCGCGAGGCGTGCCGGCCGCCACCGTCGATCCCGACGAGGACCACCCGGGCGACCCCCATGACAGCGAGCACCTGGAGCGCACTGCCGAGTGTGCCCGGACGGATGGCCAGGCCTTCCGTCGCGAGGCGGGCAGCCGGCCAGTCGAGCCGGTTGTCATCATGACCATCAGCGTAGCCGATGACCTCGCAGCCCGGTTGCCCGTAGGCGTCGAATCCGTCGTCGATAGTCCGCTGCGGTGTGAATAGGACGTGCTGCGGCTGGTAAACGTGCTGCCATGCGAGCACGGCGTCGTTGGCGAATGCGTACACACACCCGGGGATTTCCTTGACGACGTCGTTGATGGCGCAACGCAGCGGCCCCGCGGTTGCGAGGTCGAAGAGATCGAGGCTCGGCCCCTTGCCGAAGAGCCAGGCAGTCTCACCGCGATGTTTGCCGAGGAAGTCATGAAGCGTTCGGGGCATGTTGGGTTCTCTAAAAAGCCCTCCCCTCCGCAGGGAAGGGCTGGAAGAGAAACCATCGCGCCTTAGTTGAAGGCCGTGGTGAGGGCGTCCTTCATCGCCGAGAAGGAAGCCGGGCGGATCACGTTGCTGTCGCCGTAGACGTTGAACACCAGGGCGCGCTTGCCGGCCTTCGCCTGGCTGAAATCGCGCACCATCTCGATGTTGATGCCGCTCCAGAAGCCGATCACCAGGTCGGCGAACTGGCCGAAGATGATCGAGGAGCACACGCCGTTGGCGCTGCCCTTCGTGCGGGTGGACGCGACATTGTTCGTGAACAGCGGCTTGTAGCCATTGAGCATGGCGCTCGCGCTGTCCTCGAGGATCATGCGGCTGTCCGTGCTCGCCACCTTCGGGGTGGTGTTGAGCATTCCCTTCACCTTGTAGTTGGTGAGGTAGTGGAGCGTGCCGCGGTTGGCGTTGGCGATGTTCACCTTCGCCTCGAGGTTCACGATGTCCGTCCAATCGGGCGCCGCGCCGTTGGTGCCGCCCGCCACGGCGCCGATACCTGAGGTCGAGAGGATGCCAACCGGCTGGTCGTTCGCACCCGTGCCTTCGATGGCGAAGCCCTCGATCTGGCTGGTCACCTGCTCGTTGACGTTGCGCGAGACGATCGCCTCGATGACCTGGCCGCTCTGCAGCAGCAACTGGTCACTGAGTTCGATGAAACCCGGCAGGCGATGCGGCGCGAAGCTCGCACCGGTCACGGTCGGGCTTTGCTCGTCGGCGTCCGTGTTCTCCGCCTTGTGACCAGCCGGCGTGCCCATCACGAGGCGCGGCCAGTCGAAGTTCCCGGTCAGGCCGGTGAGCACTTGCGCGCCAGCTTCGCGGAGGACGAGGGCGTTGAACAACGCATCGAGGATGCCGAGCTTCTCGGTCGCGATGACGTAGCCACCCTGGTTGAGATTCGTGCCGCCGGTGGCGGTCATGTCGCGGCGCTCGATGCGCCGGTTCTTGCTGTCGCGCAATTCGCGGTGGCCGCCATTTACGCCACGGCGTTGCACGAAGAACGACGGCAGGTAAATGCCGCCACCCTCGCCGATTCGCGCCTCACGGGCCTCGGCTTCGCCTTCCCGGCACAGTTCGAGCTCGATGCCCGTTTGTACGCGGCCGGCCGCGAGATCGCGCAGACACTTCGAGAAATCGAAGCTCTCGACATCGCGCTGCTCGCCTTCGGAAAGACGCTCGAACTTCGACGTGTCGGAGTCTTCGCGCGCCTTCTGGCGGAGTTCGGCGTCCAAGGTGGCCTGGAGGCTGTCGAACTCGGCCTCGAGTTTCTGCAGCTCAGCATCGTCGGCCTTGATCTGGCGTTTGTCGGTTTCGGCCTTCTTGAGGTAGTCGCGGATTTCCTTCTTCTTCGCGCCCACCTGTTCCATCAGGAGTTTGATCTTATTCATTGGATTTGTGGTTTGAGTGGGAGTTACTTCGTCAGCATCCGCAGCCGCGTCTCCCGGGCGCTGGGCGGTGATTGGTTGGAAAGTTCGGGATCGTCCTGGCGAGCCTCGGCCAGTTTATCGTTGGCACGCTTGACCGCCTCGGCATTCACCTCGGCACCGTTGGCCGCGAGCCAATCGATCAGTGTCTTGGCATTGCTTGCGGCCGCCACCACCTCAGCCTTGGCGTATTCAGCCAAAGCACCGGCAGGCGCGGCACGCTGGTACTCCAACGCGTCGGTCAGTGCATACGTGGCTCGACTCAACGCGATGCCGGCAAACTTGGTGTCGGCGGTAATCGTGGGGTCGTAGTAATCGACCGGGCAACCGGGTGAGCGATAGTAGTTGCCACGCTCATCGGCGGGCGCGTCATCCTCGGCGCGTTCACGCCGCCGCATCTCCACGGTGAGCGAAGTGTCGGTATAAGCCGGCCACTTGCATGGATTGAACTCCATCAGCCGCGCATCAAGAATGGTGCGCTCATCCGTACGGTCATCGCGCTTCTCCCATTTCTCGCCGGCGGCGCCACGCACTTCGAACTCGAACGACGTGCCGCGAATGATCTTCTTGTCCACCAGCAGCAGCAGTGTGCGGCTCGCCGGCGTGTCGAGTAGCTTGGCCTCCCATTTGAGGGAGCGCTCATCACTCGTGACGGTTAGATTTTCACCGATGACGGCCAGAGTGGCGAGCGGGTCATCGGTGTGGCCGGCGGTCGCCACGATGTCCTTGTCTTCCTTGAGGGAACGCTTGAACACATCGGGGTGGAGGCGCTCGACAAAAGGTTTCGCTCGCCCGCGCTTCGTGAGCACGCCGCTGTCGCTGTTGTATGGTATTTCACCGCGAAGCACGCCGATGAAACCCGCGGCCTTTTCTTCATCAGTGAGCGCGCGGCGCTCTATCGAGGCACGAGCGCGAACTTCGGCAACGGGCACGGGCGCGTGACGCATTTCTCGGCCGAGCGGCGCCGCAAGTGAAAGAGACGCAAGTTGCATGCTGGTGATCAGTCGTGGTGAGCGATTCATGGGATTACTCCTCGTTGGCTGGCACCTGGGCGGGTTTATCTGCAGCTTTCCCGCCGCCGCCTTGGTTGTTCATCGGCAGGCGCGGATCGTCGAAGATTCCATCCGGCTCGGAGTATTCCTCCCACTCCTCGAGGCGGCGGATCTGGTTCACATCCATCGCGGCGATACCGCGCATGATCTGATAAACCTCGGCCCGCGTCTTCGGGCTGCCGCGCAGCAAGGCGTCGACAACAAACTTGGTGTAGTAGCCTTCGTTCTGCTCCTGCTCGGTGAGCAGGGTGGTGTCCATCTCGCCCTCGTGGCTCTCGCAGAGCGGCCCAAGCATGTAGTCGACGAGGCCCTGATTGAGGGAGTCGATACCGCTGCCCCACGTGGTGGACTTATCGGTCGAGCCCACCAGGTGCAGGGGGATCTGCCAGACGCGGGCAATCTCCTCGATGGAGAATTTCCGCATGCCGAGCAGCTCGGCATCGGCGTTGGAAAAGCCTGCGTCCTTCCAGCTCACGCCACCCCAAATGAACGGATTCTTTCCGGCATTCGCCGCACCCGCGTAGTATTCCTGCCAGAACGCTTGGAACGTCTTTGCCTTTTTTTCGTCCATCGAGGGACCGCCTTCGAGTACGCCAGGCTTCCGGTTGCCGTTGGCAAACGTCCGTGCCGTGAACTCTTCGGCGGTCAGAGCCAGGCCGACGCTCTCACGCAAATCGGCGAGCGGGCTGCGCCCGGTCACACCGTTCGTGGAGAGATTCGCGAAGTGCAGCACGTCCCACTGCCGCAAGCGGCCCATGCCCTGCACGTCGAACACCACTTCGCCGGTCGCCTTGTTCTCCAGCGGCTGCACGTCGGCGGGCTTGAGCCAGCGAATGGCCGAAAGATCGTGATACCGGTCGCGGTAAACGCGGGAATAGCCGTTGCCGCCCAGGTCGAAGCTGACCTGCTTGCAGCTCATCCACTTGAATTTCGTCTGCGCCGGCGACACGCGCCCGCGAAACATGCGAGCAAGCGGATGGTCGCGTTGCTCCTTCGGGCCCGTGGCCGTTTTCTTGTAGACCTTGATCGGCAGTGATGCGACGAGGCCCGCGCGGAATCCGATGCACGCCCGCACCGCCGCGACATTGAACGCCGTGTTCTCGTTGACGGATGATCCGCTCTTGGTCGGCCCGCCGTTCAACGCCTGCAGCAACCATGGCTCAGGATTCGTGAGCGAACTACTCGCCCGCGACTCACGCCGCGCGAAACGCGCGAATCGAAACCCGTCCCACGCATCACGCAGGAAAGATAGCGCGCCGCCACCTGATTCACCCTGCACGGATGAACTACCCCTGCTAAAAATGTCGGTGGCGGCGCGCATGATATACCCCGCCCACCACCCGCGTCGCACAAGTCAGAGATTCAAAACTTTTCTGCTTTCGTGTCGCAACTGGGCACAACTTTCCGCAACTGTCGCAACTTTTGCGGCTATGCCGCAGCGATCAGCCGTCAGCTCTCAGCGGTCAGCAAGAAATTGGTGAAGGTGGCGGGATTCGAACCCGCGAGCGCCATAACCCGACCGAGGCCTGCAGCTGAGGGACGAGACCCTTGATCCTCTGCATTAACACCTCTGCCGGTGGCCAGCGCCGTGTCTCGTATGGGCTATGTAGCTCCCACACTGCCCGTGACCGTGGCGGTTTCGTCACCTACTCCCGTCAATCAAGGCGTCACCTTCAAATAACATATTGGGACCGTGTTCTCTGAGTTCCTTCGTGGCAAATAGATTGGGGCTGATCGCTGACAGCTTAGCGCTTACCGCTGGCTAGCCGCGGCGCGGCTAGCCCAGCATCGCCACCCCTGGCTCGCCGACCGGCTCTCCTGCGCGGAGAATACCGTCGAGGCCCATGATGAGCGACACCGCTCCGTCGATCTTGTTGGCCTCCGCCTCGCGGGTGGGATAGTAGAACTTTACCGGCCCGCTGCTTGTCTTCTTCTGCACGACGTTGGCCATCATCCAGCGCATAACCCGGTTTCCGGTGTGCTTGATGAGCCCGGCCGCAATCAACGCCTCGAGCTCCTTCATCGGCTGGCTGATCATCGCCGGCGACTGCGACACCTCCACGATTTCAAAGTAACACCACTCCTGCGCCTGCAACTCCTGCGCAAAATACCCGAGCTCGCGCGGGTCATACTGGAAACGTGACACGTTCAGCGCCTCGGCCAGTTCCTTCATTTTCGCCATGATCGCATGGAAGTCAGTCACGGCGCCGGGTGTCACGGTCAGTTCCCCGCTCGCCTTCCATTCTGCGTATGCCTCGTGATTCTCGGCGTCCTGGTTGTCGAGTTGCGCCTGCGGCACGAAATGAAAATCAAACACGGCGTAGCCGGCCGCACTGATCGCGCGCAGCAGCGGCGCGGCCTCTTCCTTCTCCGCCTCGCCCTCATCCTCCTTGGCTTTCGCCGCATCGGCCACCTGGCGGGCAATGCTCTGCGCCAGCGCCTCCTTCGCGGCCGCCGCAAGCTCGGCGGGATCGAGCAGCCCGGCGCCGGGCTCGCGCTCCACGACCGCCACCAGGCTGGTCACGTCGACCCGGTTGGCGGCGTCCATCGCCAACACCGCGCGCCGCTTGCCGAATTTCTCCAGCTTCAGCGTGGTATCCTCACACGCATTATCCCACTGGTACATGTTTGCCCAGCCGCTGGAACTCTCCACCCACAGGCAAAAGTTCAGCTGCAGCACGTCGTTTCGCTCGCTGGGCATCGACTTCGCCTGCGCCACGCGCTCCGCCACGTAGCTGCGGCGGCAGATGCTGCCGAGTCCGGGGTTCGCCTTTTTCCACACCGCCGGGTTTTCGATGCTGTCGCACTTCGGGCACTTCGGGTCCGGCTGCTTCGCCCGCTTAATCAGGCACTTTGGGCACGGATCGAGCGCGCAGACGTACGCGAACACATCGTCGCGCCGGACCGTCTTCGCGAGGATTTCGAGCGCGGTCTTGTGCCACTGCCAGCAAATCGTCCGCCGATCGTGGCCGGAGTTCGTGATGAGCACGATGAGCGCGTTCTTGCAGTTCTTCGTGCCGGCCACCATGGCGCGCACCATCTTGCCGGAGCCGTGCGCGTGGATCTCGTCGAGCGCGGCATACGCCACGCGCTTGCCGTGCTTGCCCTTGTCCTCGCTCGAGAGCGGGATGAATTTCGCCCCACGCCCGGGAATGGTCAGCGAGTGCGTGAGGCGGCTGATGTGTTTCAGCCCAGGCGAGGACTCGGCCATCTGCCAGGCATCGGTGAAGCAAATCTTCGCCTGGTCCTTGTCGGCCGCCGCGGAGTAGCACTCCGGCTTCGGGTCGAACGCCATCTCCATGAACAGCAGCCCGAGGCCGGCCGCGAGCGGCGTCTTGCCGTTGCCCTTGCCCATCTCGCCGTAGAAAAATCGGAACCGGCGGATGAGCGGCAGTTCCTTTGGCACCGGGCCCTTGCCCTGCGACACGCTTAACAGCAACGCCGACCAATCCTCGATCTTGATATCCTCGCGCTCCGGATCGATCCGCCACCAACCGAGCAAGCTGCCCACGGTGAACGCCTGGAAATCATCTAACAGGAACGGTACGTCGGCACTGAGGTGCAGAGTCTTCTCGAAAAAGTTGATCGCCCCCTCGGCACGTACACCCAGCCACACCAGGCCGCGCTCGTGGCCGTGCGCCATGTCGTCGAGGTGACGCTGCGCGCCAGCCACGACGTACCGCCCTGCGACGATCTTCCCCGCCACGACATCGCGCGCGTACTGGTGGACGCGCTCCGCCTGGGGGAATTGGACTGGCTTCTTCTTAGCCACGAAGGAACGCAAAGCTCACAGTATGCGCCCTTCGTCGAGGTCTACGCCAAGTCCGTTACGGAGCAACTTCCGCAGTTCGGGATCGGGGTACGCATCGCCGAGTTGGAGCAGACGCAGACCGCGCAGTTCCTTTTCGCACTTCGACCACTCGTTCAGATATCGCTCCGCGCGCTCCTTGTCGGACTCGTCGTGATACTCGTTGCGGTGCACCCTCAAAAGCGGCCACCTAAACAGAAGAAACGTGTGCGTTGTGTTCACCCGCTTGCCGCCGAACTCTTGAATCGAGCATCGCCAGTGAGCAAAAATGGAGTCGAGCCAACGCTTCCACCACGGGAAACAGCCGTAGGCAAAATCACACTTCTTGAGCGCCGGCACGCGTTTCATCGGTAACTCGACCTTTATTATGGTTTCCATAGAGTGCCTGTTGGCGAGCGGCGCGCTCACGCGCCCATCATCTGCCGCCGTGCTTCCTCGAGCGGATCAGCCGGACGTTGTGGTCCTCCCATTCCGGGCAGGTTCATCTGGCCATCGGGCACGCGGAGGCGGGCACGCGCGGCGGGCGTCAGCCCGAGTTCGCTCAGGTAGGCGCGCATTTCCTTGCGGGAGCGGTTGCGGTCTCCCACGGCCATGTTGTACGCCGCCAGGGCACGGCCTGTCTCGGAGCCGATTGATTCCCGCCGGTTGTTTAACGCGGTGACCTGCGCCTTGGGCGTGCGCTTCGTGACGGTGCGCAGTGACTCGCGCACAGCGTCGGCATCCTTCTCAAGCTGGTCCATGCGCGCCTGAAGCCGCGGGATCCGCTCCTCCGCCTGCTGCCACTGGTCGTAATAAGAGCAATAGATACCGATGCCCGCGTGATCAGTGGGCGTGAGCAGGCCGTTCACCTGGCTCAGGTATTTCACCACCCGGAAAAATTCCTGTTTCGCCCCCACGCTCAGGTGCGCCGGCGGTTCAGGGGTGCCCGGCGGCATGCTGACTTCCTTCATGCCATCGTTCTTCCGGTGTCCGGCGTTTCCCTGCAGGACCTTCAACGAGGTGGGCTTTGGACGGCGGCCCCTCATGGTGGCGTCACCTCCCAGTAAATTACGATGCCAGAAAACGGCAGACCATGCTCGACCTGAAACCAGTGACACATTTCAGCGAATGAACTGAACCCATCGCTTCGCGCGAAGTTTTCAGCAGCGGCTTTGAAAGGCACGCCATCCATGAAGAGCGAAATACCCTCCTCGTTGATGTGGACCTTCCATACGTAGGTCACCATCGCCACGCGCAGCACCCGCTGCTTGCTGCGGTATGGCTTTCCAGTCCAAGTCCGAAGGCTGATGATGTCGCCGCGGCGCGGCACGCGCTTCGGCTCTGGCCGCACGGTTTGCCGCTTGGTACCAGCCTCAACTAGCGTGGCAAACCTCGGCTTGAACATCCGAACGAACACCCGGCGGCGAGGCTTGCGAAGGCCTCTCGGCAGAACGATCTCCACCACGCCGCGATGGCAGACCCGCTTACAATTCTTCTTCTCCTGGTCGATCGACAGCACGCCATTAGGACCAAGGTCAAAGCACCACGCCTCTCCGAGCTCCTCGTCGGCCGTGAAGCATTTCTGAACTTCAACGCCATTCACCAGCACCTTCGAGCCATAGGCGAAGGTGGCGTAACCCGGATCCGATTCTCGTGCGCTCGATCGCATGGTGTTAAAACGCGGACGGCGTTGGCATCACTCCGTGATGTCCAACGCCGTCTTGATCGCTTCGAGAGTGGGAAGAAAAATCAGTCTGTTAGTATCGGCAGGAGGCAGGGCGCGGGCGAGGTCGAGGGCGCGGGCGAGGTCGAGGGCGCGGGCGAGGGCGAGGGCGAGGTCGCGGGCGAGGTCGCGGGCGAGG